>BEXV01006093.1:0-12687 GCA_003118195.1 Hemicentrotus pulcherrimus | reverse complement strand
CTGCCTGGCATTATTAAATCAGCAATGCAATTAGTATACTATGTGCAAGAATATCAATGAACGAAAGGAAATATTGAAGTATAACCAAGAATTATTTTACAAATTATCAATCACTTTCACAATTAAGTACCGTAAGCACAGTCAATACCATTACAGACTTTTACCACTACCCACACTTCAAAAGAGGCCCAAATTTGTCCTACAAAGCTCAAAAACATTAAAGATAGACGTACAATCCTAGCATAATTAACATACTTATAAGAAAAATAGCTCGGAATTAAACATACCTTCGATTTTGCATATAAATGAAGAAAAAACTAGGATCAACCAACATGGTTGATGTACCTTCGTACGGTCTTGTTTTGCGCTGTAGCGAAAGTGCTGATAGTCTGAGTTCAAATAAAAAAAGGTAGTTATTCTGCCGCGTAACAAATACGGGAAAAATAATGTCAAGCCTTGACAGTCAGTTATTTCTTTTTGTAACCTTTCAAGGTTTTTTATTACCTTATCTTGAATGTTTTTATCTGTAAGTGTTATGCATGTTTTTGAAGAAGAAAAAAAACGGTAATATGGACAGGAAAGACATTGAATTGAATTAAACTGAATTTTCGCAATTGGCCTTAATTTTAATTCAGGCCGAGCAACTATTACACAGCAAAGATCAAGTATATCACAATTAAAGATAAAGGTGAGTTCTGGTCATCCGATTGCATTGTCAAATAAAAGGTGTGGAACGGATCAGAAAAAGTTGTTCATGTAGCATGTAACTATTGGTGTGTACTGTAAAGTTTTGGAGTCATCAAAATCATAATAAATTTGGCCCAGTCTTGTTGAACAATCAGTGTACACAGAAATATGTGT
Source organism: Hemicentrotus pulcherrimus (assembly GCA_003118195.1). Classification (NCBI taxonomy): domain Eukaryota; kingdom Metazoa; phylum Echinodermata; class Echinoidea; order Camarodonta; family Strongylocentrotidae; genus Hemicentrotus; species Hemicentrotus pulcherrimus. The sequence goes on along the minus strand of BEXV01006093.1, from coordinate 11,826 downwards.
ATGGGACTACACAAATGGTGCCGGGGCTACTAACCTTGGTTTCCTAATCTTTCTATGCTCATTACTCAGCCAGTATACATTTTCTATCAAAAATTACATTTATTTGTAATCTTGAACATTCAGTGTAATTTTCGTTTGATTCTGTGAGTATTAATTTCTTTTTTTTTTCTTTTTTACCAGAACTCACCTTTATCTTTAAAATCCATCAGTCTCGCGAGTCTTGTTGTAGTTTTTCGATATGATCTTTTTATTCGAACTGGTTATTTAAATGTTTGTGATTTTTCGATTTCATAAATGTGTTAACATACCTTATTATGAGTACATACCTAATAACAAGCAGACTACGGAGCAGTATCAGAAGACTGTATGCTCATTTGCCTGTGTTTAAGATAAAGATATTGGAAAGTTGTATTAAATTATGAGTAAAATATAAATTGAATTTTAGAATATTCACAAATAACAAACACGATCGCAACTACTTCCAACTCAGGGGCAATTCCAATCCCTTTATAAGTCATGTTCGGATGACGTAATATATAGGTATTCATTATGCTCGCACAATTCAAAAGGTTGATTTTTCGAAAGTAGTTGCGAATGTGTTAATACAAAAAATTAATGTATAATTATCAAGTGTTGAAAGCATTTCAAAATTTAAATTAAAAATAAATGCAGCATCATCTACAGTTAAATACATGTAGGGTAGGTGTAGGGAATTGGAGACCGTAGGGAATTGGAGACCATCACTGTCTGTCCGTGTTGGCTCCAATATTGCTATAGCGGCTTATATGTGGACTTTAACAACACTACTGCATATATCCAATTCATTTCGAAGACTATAATGCGTTTTTTCTCAGAGAAAATTGGCAAAATTGACCAAGAAAAGCAATTTTGATTGTAAATTTTTCGATCTGATATAAAAACACAATTTTCACTGAATGTTGTGGTGTATGCAATTATTTAGGGGTGGCTCTTAAAAAGTAGTTTTAAAAGGAAGTTTATGAAGTGTGCCGACCATCACATAAATGTATGGTCATTGTGTGTTGGGAGTGGATGTTGTAATGGACATGATGAATGGTGTCTGATCAGAAATGTGTGTAGGCAATGGGGGAAACCAGGTCCAAGATGGGGCCCTACTTTCCCCCAGTTGTTCATTTCATGTTGAAAGGCACTATCATGAAACATATTTGGTTGTTCATGTCACCATTCTTATTTGAATGCATTTAATTTTAAGAAGTTGTTTCTATACTGTGAGTTTGATCAATGTAAAAGTCACATTGCCAGAACTTTATACTGAAAGTATTTAGATATAATTTAAAGCAGCTTCATTACTGTAAAAAAAAATACAGAAATATTTTGAGCCACATTGTTTAAAAATCGTTTCAAAATTAAGTTCATTGGCTGCATGTATCTCTTTCAAAAAGTGTTTGAACTAACTATGACAATCCCATCTTCATTCAAATTGTATTTAAAGTGTCTTGATTTGTAACTGTCCATTATTACCTACACATGTAGGTAATGAAAGACCTTTGATGATGACGTCATTAATCACTGTTATCTTATTAATCAGTTACATCATTACCACAATTTTGTTACCAAATAAAGAGAAAAAAAATTAATGTAGAGAATACCAAACTTTCTGTATGTGTAACAGTTTCTATGTTAATGTAATTTAGGCAAATGTTCTTAAATATAAAGACCAGTTATGGTCATGCGATTGCATTGTGAAAGAAACGTTGTGGACTCGATCACAAAAGGTTGATCATCTAGCATATTATTATTAGTGTTTACTGCAAGGTTCTGGAATCATCAAAATGATAAGAAATTTGGCCCAGTGTTCGTAAAGTTAATTGTACACAGAAATTAGATGTATATTGGACTACGCACACGTGCGCGACACGTCCGTGTATTTCTCACATACCAATAGATAAACTAATTTACCAAATATATCAATTAGTAGGCGGTTTCCCGGCAAAATTATTATCATCATGTAGTCAAAACATATTCCTTCACATGAGTGGTAATAAGAGCTTCCATTGCATTTTTTGAAATTGGGGCGTTTCCATTACTGGTCTTTACCTTTAAGGGTCTCCAATTCCCCACACCTACCCTAAATATCTTTAAATGTAACGAGCGATGGTAGCATTGTATATCGATCTCTTAGGCCTACAACATATTTATAATTCAATGGCATTTATGTAATATTCCGCCTCATACATCTAGAATTTTACTCTTACCGGTGTTTATTTTAGCAATTGAAATACCCAGATGTATGAACTTGCTCATACAAATATGTAAGCACCTTTTAAGAGGATTTTGTGTAAGATTTGTATCAAAGGTTAAATGGCGGAGTCTTACCATTTTGGTCAACTTTCAATAATGGAGTTCGTCAAAGTCCCTTTTCCCAGCTGAGAGGTTAGATCAGGATCGTCTTCAAAATGACCAATTTGACAACGGAAAATGCTGTTGTTGTAATGTTTTTGAAGTAAGACTCGCGAATATGAAATACCCGCTTCAAGTCCAATTAGAAAACGGGGGTCGTTCTAGTTTTCTCGAAGCCGATGTAGAAAATAATTCTCACAGTGAACTTCCCGCATATGAAAGGAATATAGATCAAAATGATGAGCATTTTTTTCTTGAAGGAGATCTCTGATTGGTTGACGATATCTTAAAGGCCAGGTAAATAGGGGAAGTCCTATAGTTGTCATAGAGACTGATGGGATCCGTGAGATTCAGTGAAGTTTTTCTCATCCTGGGTACCATAAATGACGCTGTTGATTATAGTCAAATCGGAAGACAGGGACTGCCTTACAGAGTCAAGAACGACCCCCCCCCCCCCTGGTAAAACGAATCTGCCACTTCTTTACCACTGTAAGCGCCAGGTGCTGTCTTACCAAATACTGACGCCCAATCCAAAATTATCTAAACAATAACTGTGTAATTCACTTAGTATATCGCTCAATCAATAATCTCAATCCAAGCATTTAAACGCTTCCTTCAAAGTAACTCCATCAGATGATTTGTTTTATTATCAGATGGGCTGTATCTAATACAGACCACCTTATAATTTTGTTAAAATTGCCTTTATTATTTATCAGGTGGGCTGTATCTAATACAGACCACCTTATAATTTTGTTAAAATTGCCTTTATTATTATTATTTATTATTTATTTTTCTTATTTCGACCCACTTTTTTGTGGACAACATAACTTGAAAATGGCTCAATCAAATATCTTAAAATTTGGCACACATATGTATAGGCATATGTAAAAAATCAAAATAACGTTTTCAACCTTGACCTTGACTGATGACGTCATCTAGGCGCCATTTTGTGAAAATGAACTCATGATCATATCTTTATAAACGGAACTCATTTCTCAATCATATTTATCATGATTAAGGTCAACATCCTTCCGGTCAATTTCAAGTCATAAAACGCGCGCGTGCGCGTACGTCCGCGCGTCAGTGCGCGCGCAAAATTTTAAAATGCTCAAAATCGTATCAAATTTTGTTTGCATACGTTTCAAGACATTTTAAGCATTGTATTAAAAAATGGCGCGCACGAGCATGCGCGCGCGTTTTCGTGCGTAACACCATTACACGACATAGAATCGCCATTTTTTTCCTTTCATGATATTTCCCATATTTTTTTGAGGAATTTGATACGATGTTTATCTCTTTATGTCCATTAAGAACAAGATGAGCGTTAATTCAAGAAAAATGCCCGTGCGCGCGAGCTCTTTTAATACATAGCATATATGGGCAAAAACATGCCTATACAAAATCCATTATAGCTCTTTGGAATGAACCGTGACCTTCAATTTTGTTTCATATTTAGATAGAGTATGAGTCGAAGATATGATTCCATGTCTCATTTGGCCATTAAGTGTATCGTGACATCATCATAATGGCCTTGGATCTCAAAATACGAATTTGCATATTATGAAGTCAGCATATATATGGAAAATTGATTGTATCTCTGTAAATATTGATCTATTTTCTTCAAAATTTCGATATGTTGTAGCTAATACAATGTTCTACATTCTCAATTACCACCATTTTTTTATTTTGATGACGTCATCATAGTAAAAACTACGATTAAAGGCCTCATGTCAGAAATTTCATAATATGCGTGTTATGCCTATAGAAAGTGAATTTCGTTCACGATATGAACGTCATGAATCTACATGATATTGTTTTAAAAGAATTTTTAAGCAGTATCCCGCTTATTTTTTTTTCTATTTTGTCTTAAATTTTAGTTGAACAGCCCACCTATACTTGTTCCTAACAAGTATTATATGTCTAGTGTTTTGATTGTTTTATACGCAAAAATTGTATATTTGCTTTTCTCTCTCGCCACTCTATTCCTTGTTTCTTTCTTTCCCCTATCCTGCACATTTTTGTTTTTCTTAATGTATATATAATAATTGTGTTTGTTTGTTTTCGTTCGCTTGTTTATCATTGTAATCATATTTCAAATGTATTTTATCAACAATTTGTATTTTTATCTTGCGGATGAACCCTTTTGAAGACCAGCTTTCAGCTGAAAAGGGTGATCCTTCCCATATGTGGAAAGTAAATAAATTAAAAATTAAAAATTACAAAAACCCTACATGTTCCGTTTTCAGCCCCTATCCGTTCTCTCTCTTTCAGTTATTCCATTTCTCATCTACCATTATAACCACATTCATTTATGCTGCAGCATTAATTTCCTTCTTACCCCCTACACCAGCCTCCCTATCCCGCTCTCCTCTCCATATCTCTTGTTCCTTTTCCCCCTCCCCGACTTTTTTTCATATTTGTGTAGAGTATGAGTTGGACATAATGATTTAATGTCTCATTTGGCCATTAAAAATTTCATAATGTCATCATAATGGCCTTGGAACTAAAAATGTGAATTTGCATATTATGACGTCAGCAAATGTATGGAAAATTAATAGTATCTATGTAAATGTTGATCTGTTTTATTCCAAATTTAGGTATGTTGTAGCTAACATGATTGCCTACAAAATAAGAATACACATAACTTTTCATTTTGATGACGTAATCATAGTAACAATTGCAATTAAAGGCGACATTTCAGAATGTTCTTAATTTACGTGTTATGCCTAAGGAAGTTGAATTTCGTTCACATCATGAATCTACATGACACTGTTCTTTGAGCAGTATCTCGCTTTTTTGCTCCATTTCTCCCGAATTTTGATATAATGTAGCTGAGACTATGGGTTGTAGGGGACGTTCCTTTTATTATTTTTTTATCTGATGTTGGAACCGGCATGTCTAAATTTTCAATTTAAAGTTGACATTGCGAATATGCCAAGTCCGTTTGTCAGCTTTGCATGTAAAGTCTACGAGAAATATTTTGGTCTATTGGTTAAAGCATTTGCCTGCCCTTAAATCGTCAAAGGTTCGAAGGTTCGAGTCCCGGTGGGTCAATTTTTTGTTGTTGTTCCGTATTACATTTGATTTTGTCACCTTCTTCGACTATCATAACATATATATACAATCACCAAAACAAAATGAATATAATTATAATGCCTAATTTTGCTTTGAGAGAGGAATATCAATAGTTTGTGTACAACCCAATCGGAAATCTGATTCCTTGTCGTGTATTAAAGTGACTCGGTAACATTGTTGAAGGTTGATGAACAAAATTGCTTAATTTGTGTATAAAATGTTACTTACTATATTCCTTCTACTATTAAACCCTCTGACACGCAAAAAATCCTGAAAAAAATCTCAAACCACGAAGATATCTATGGTTTTCTTTAAAGGCGTCGATTTACGACACCCTCTAACAGTGATTAAAAGTAAATTCTCCAACCATTTTTGAATTTTCCCAACCGTTTTTTCCATGAAAAAATACATAAAACGGGCCATAAAAAATATGTCAACACTTAACTGTCTGGAATGGAATGTAGAGCCATTTGTATTGCTTTGTGACGATTTACATTCACCTAAAATGTAATTAAATTGTAATAATATAGTTGGGAAAATTAAGGAATCGATCATATCAGTTTTTCCAATTTGTACCATGAATAATGGTCCGTTTTCACTCAAATTTTCAGATTATCTTTAATTGTACATCTAGTATTGAAGTCACTACCTTAAACACCACTATCTATCATCTGAACAATTTTTCAAAGTCCCTTTAAAGAGCCAATCTAACCAAACTAACATAACCTTTCAAAACATACACCTCTACTTATTGATATTCCAGCCTCTGATTTTTTAGAAAATCTCTAAAATGACAAAAAATGATAACCATCAATTTGTCACATATCTCAAGAGCTAGATTCCAGAATTATTGATGATGTGTGAGAAAATTCAGTGTCATGTTCGGAATCTACGTCAAATTTTGTTCTTCATGTCGTTTTTATCTTCTTCTTTTTTTTAGCCCGTTTTGGTTAGAGTGGCCCTCTAAACCTATATTAGGGTTCATCTCCGAAGTATGCTACGATATCGAATCGTCCAATTTATTTGATGCTAGTCTCCTTCCCAGACGTTTATATATTTTCCAGTTATTTAGACCAGGTATATGCAATGTTCACGTCTCTCCCATGGACATAAAACTGTTTGCATGTCTATAATACTCTCTTTCTCTATAATTATATAGCAAATATTCAATTTTATTTATACTGGACATATTGAATGCATCTTTCTTCGTTGCATCTCTCTCTCTCTCTCCTCTGTCTTTCATTGTTCCCCTTCTCCTCTGTAGTTCTGCACCCTCTCCTTCTCTTGCTCCGTCTCTGCATCTCTCTCTCTCTCTCTTTCATCGTCTCTCTCTCTCTCTATCTCTGTCTCCCTCTCACTCCGTTGCTCTGCCTCACTCTTCTTCTCTTGCTGTGTCTCTTTCATTCGTCTTCATTGACGAATTTTTATCTCGTTTTATGTATGTTTTTACCAAAAAATAAAACAAGCCAGCCAGTCACTCAATAATGTCTGACAGTGAAGTCTAGCAAGTAAACAGGTTTCCTCGCATAATTTGAATATTAGGACACTGCTAACGTTTAGATTTCGCAGATAGCTCATACATGACATATTCATAATTCCTGCAAAGTTCTACAGAATTTGATACTGGCTGTAAAAGGGACATAGTATCTTTAATATGCTATGACAATATTGGACCTGTCTCTGACTTGTTGTCATAGTTGTCATAGCTCGTAATAGTAATATTTTCTAGTATCACACTCAAAGCCATCAAATATTGTATAAATACCACAGGTTTCTTTGATAGCAAGATCCCTTCATAAATCAATCAATAAGATATTACATTTTACCTTCCTAAGAATTTATTTTCACTGCAAACATAATCAAGATCAAAGTATCAAGCAGTTCCACAGGTTCTTCGGATCACAAGAACCCTACTCAAATTAATAAAAAGGATAACATACTACCATTAAAAGATTTTTTTCCACTGCAAACATCATCGAAATCAAAATATCAATCATTATTATCTATAAAAGGCCTCCAAGTGGTACAATAAACCAGTATATTCAAAATATTTAGCGCAGTACCCGGATGACTGACCAAGAGTATTTTCGTATTGTTCAGTCATCCGGGACTTCAACTATCGATATCGAAATCGATATTACACACACAAAAAGCCATATTTACTGAAGTAAGTCCATTTTGTTATTTCGCTAGCCATTCTGATATAGATAATAATGATAATATTTTATGACTTTGTTTTCGTGTGATACAAAAATATATTGCTCCCGCTATGACAATATTGGACTCGTCTCCGACTCGTTCACTATCGTCATAGCTCGCGAAATATGTTCTTGTATCACACTCAAAACCATCCATATTAGATAAATACTACATGTTCATTTGATAACAAGATCCCTACTCTAATTAATTAGTAGGATAACAAACTACCTTTATAAGAATTATATTTCCACTGCAAACATCATCGATATCAAAAATCAAACAACATCGAAGGTTACTCGGATCGTGAGATCCTTACTTAAATCAATAAATAGGATAACATACTACCTTTATGCGAATTTCATTTCCGATGCAAACATCATCAATATCAAAGTATCAAATAATTACCAACGTTCCTTGGATCACAAGATCCTTACTCAAATCAACATATTACCTATATACGAATTGTATTGCCACTGCAAATATCATCAAGATCAAAATATCAATTACCAACGTTCCTTGGATCGCGAGATCCTTAAAGGAATAGCTGTGTTCTGTTGCAGAGGGCGCTACATCAAATAATTTTGTTGTGAGATAATGAAAAACTGTGCGTCAAATTTAAAAAAAAAACATACAATTTAAACGACAAAACCATCCTTCTTTGTTCAAAATCGGTTCAGAGACGGTTGAAATATCAATAAATATAACCATTTCTAATAATTGTGTACCACCACATATATTAGACAATTTGAACTAGCCGTTGTAAAACGAAATAGCGTCTTATACGTTGGATTCCAGCCATGCCGATGTTGGCTTTTTGTTGACTTTTTCGGGTTGGTTATAACACGCACATCCAGTGGGCCCATGTATTGTTATTCTCAATTAATTAATTAACTAACGGTCACCATACTTTTTTAAAAGTAGAGCTAACGGGATTGGTATGGTTGTATTGGCCAAATTTCACATATTTTGGGGTCTAAAATTACTTTCAAAACAGTTTTAGTTTCTACAAGGGCACTAGAAATGTCATAGATAAGAATCGAAAGATCCTTATTTAAATCAATAAATAGGATAACATACTACCTATATATGAATTGTATTGCCACTGCAAACATCACTAAGATCAAAATATCAGACAATACCAAAGGCTCCTTCGTCCACAAGATCCTTACTCAATTAAATAAACAGGATAACATACTACATTTATACGAATTATATTTCCACTGCAAACATCATCAAGATCAAAATATCAAATAATTACAAAGGCTCCTTGGTTTTCGAGATCCTTGAAGGAAAAGTTGAGTTCTGTTGCAGAGGGCGCTTCATCAAATAATTTTGTTGTGAGATAATAAAAACTGTGTGTCAAATTTGAAAGAACATTCAATTTAAATGACAAAACCATCTTTGTTTGATCAAAATCGGTTCAGAGACGGCTGAAATATCGAAAAATATAACAATTTGTAATAATTGTGTACCACTACAAATATTAGACAAGTTGAACTAGCCGTTGAAAAACGAAATACCGTCTAATTACGTTTTATTCAAGCCAATACCGATGTTGGCTTTGTCGTGTTAGTTATAACACGCACATCCAGTCGGCCTATGTATTGTTATTATCAATTAAATAATTAACTAACGGCCACCATATGTTTTTGAAAGTAGAGCTAAATTGGTACGATCGTATTGGCTAAATTTCACAAATGTTGGGGTTTCAAATTACCTTCATAGCAGTTTCAGGTTCTACAAGGGCACTAGAAATGTCATAGATACAAATAAGAGCAATAACCATGCACTTTGAAGGCATTTGAGGTCTGAAACAAGAACTCAACTTTCCCTTTAATAAAATTGATTTAAAGGATAACATACTACTATTATACGAAATGTATTTCCACTGCAAACACCATCAATATCGAAATATCAAACAATACCAAATGTTACTTGGATCACAAGATCCTTATTTAAACCAATAAATAGGATAACATACTACCTTTATACAAACTTTATTGCCAATGCAAGCATCATCAAGATCAAAATATATAACGATGCCAAAGGCTCTTTCGATCACAATATCGTTATTCAAATCAATTATTTGATCAAATATTACAATTATGCGAATTTTATTGCCACTGCAAACATCATCGAGATCAAAATATCAAATAATACCAAGGCTCCTTCGATCACAAGATCATTACTCAAATCAATTAATAGGATAACATACTACCTTTATACGAATTATATTTCTACTGCAAACATCATCAAGATCAAAATATCAAATAATTACCAACGTTCTTGGGATCGCAAGATCCTTAAAGGGATAGCTGAGTTCTGTTGCAGAGAGCGCTACACCAAATAGTGTTGTTGTGAGATAATGAAAAATTGTGTGTCAGATTTGAAAGAACATACAATTTAAACGACAAACCCATCTTTGTTTGATCAAAATCGGTTCAGAGACGGCAGAAATATTAATAAATATAACAATTTTTAATAATTGTTTACAACCAACAATATTAAATAATTTGAGAAGGTTGAGTTCTGGGAAGAGGGGAAAAATAATTTGTGAACTTTATCATTCTTATTATGCAAGTGTGGAAGAACATCAGATAAGACATGTTGCCTGAAAAGCATGGCTCTTCAAATGCCTTCATATTCTAAATATGTCATGTTAATCGTAAAACTCGGGGGGGGGGGGGTTACGCCACGTGTTCGTGTAGTCCCATATACATCGTTCTGTGTACAGTGTTTGTAACTTTACCAAATTTCTTATCATTTTGATGATTCCAGAACCTTGCAATACACACACATTCTTATATGCTATATGATCAACCTTTTCTGGTCGATTCCACATCGTTTCTTTCACAATGCAATCGCATTACCAGAACTCAACTTCATCTTTAAACGTTTTATTCCAGCTAATGCCGATGTTGGCTTTTCGTTGGCTTTTTGTGTTGGTTACATCTAAAATGTATTGTTATTATCAATTAATTGATTAATGAACGGTCACCGTAATTTTAAGAAAGTAGAGCTAAATTGGTATGATCGTATTGGCTAAATTTCACACATTATTTTAGGGGTTTAAAATTACCTTCATAGCAGTTTGAGGTTCTAAAAGGGCGCTAGAAATGTCAAAGATAAGAATAAGAGCAATAACCATGCACTTTGAAGGCATTTTAGGTCTGAAACAAGAACTCAACTATCCCTTTAATAAAATTAATTTATAGGATAACATATTACTATTATACGAAATGTATTTCCACTGCAAACATTATTAATATCAAAATATCAAACAATACCAAGGTTACTTGGATCAAAATATCCTTGTTTAAATCAATAAATAGGATAACAAACTACCTTTATACAAATTTTATTTCCAATGCAAGTTCATCAAGATCAAAATATTTAGCGATGCCAAGGGCTCCTTCGATCACAATATCGTTATTCAAATCAATTATATGATCAAATATTATCTTTATACTAATTTTATTTGCACTGCTATCATTATCAAGATCAGCTTTGAATAAATGGTTTCGAATTAAAATACATAGATTCTCCAAACTGTATTGGTCTTTTCATTGGTTGTAAATTATGACAAAAAGCCCATTCCCATTTTTTGTTGTTAAACCATTTAATACTGCCACCCAGAGAGTATATATATATACATATATATATGTATGTATTACGTACCTTATATAAAACGTTGTTGCCTCCATTCTTGACTCATGTAATATCATAGGGGGGAGGGGGTTCGTTCTAAAGCGAAAATTAAATCCAACTGGATAATACAAAAAAGAAATTAAGATATATCTCATGCTCAATTGTGTGCAAATACAAACCCTTCATACAAACAAAAATGTGTAAATTACATTATTTTTGAATGGTTTGGACGTAGAAATAACCGAACCATCCTTACCATATTCCTAACAGATTCCTTTTAAAATGCATAAATAAATGTAACGAAAAAGTGTGCCTTTTATTCCTCACTCTTCTTCTTCTCTCTCTCTCTCTCTCTCTGTTACTATCGGGCCTCCAAGTTACACCCTTTCAGTGTCTAGATAAGGTGACCATGGCTTCTTCTTTGTGTACATATCGATCCAAATGCTAATGTGTCTTTCTTCATTGCTACTCGCAAATATATACATTTGATTGGCAAGGGCTTTCAAATGCAAAGCAAAACCATCA
>BEXV01006082.1:0-13167 GCA_003118195.1 Hemicentrotus pulcherrimus | reverse complement strand
GAAAATATGAATTTTTGTTTCGAATATGATGTATAGGAACGAACTATGTACGTTTCTTTTGAAGCCGTTTGTAAGACAAACATTTATACTGATTTATAATGTCATCACAATTGCAGTGAGCGTTACATATGACGATTGTATTTTGGACTATGATTGTAATTTGTTTCAAGAGAAAAAGAATAAAAACTGACCATAAACAAATATATATATATACACATTGCAAGTTACAACCTAAATGTACCACTGATTGAACTGTGCCTAATTTGAGAAAAAAAAATATCCTGTCATCCACTAAATATTGGGTGTAATGTTTGTGAAAAAATACTTCTTATCAAGAGATGGCTTTGTCCCATTTACCATACCTGTGTGAAAAAAGTGTGCTGCAAATATACGAAAAATCGTGTCCTATTTTTTTCGTATACCTCGTGAAATATCTGCGTGAAATCCTGTCTGTAAGACAAATCTCGCCCAGCGGTAGTAGTCTAACAAACACATCTAGCACATTCTACCGGTGAGATATGTTTCCAAGAACGGTGAGCACAGTCCACAATTTACTAAAAGTATCTACTGGTAAATTAACGTCATTTTGTTAGATATCTTGATATATGTTTTGGAGGCATAATATTTTGATAAAAGAAACCAAAAGAACCAAATCATTGTAATCAAATTTTAGAGAATATTATGAAACTTACAGTTTGTTTTCAGCCATATACCCCGTATCTATTACCCCTCCCAATGAATCAATTAACTGATAGAGATCATTGAAATAACAAATTGAGTACGATTGTCTTTTCGTTGAATGTAAATGTAACGGCTTGTATATTCCTAATCATGCTCACGACAATTAGTCACGTTATATTGTTCAGAAATTTTTAAATTTCATTGCTTGTCATAACACGGCGATATTTGAATTATTGAAGTGTAATGTCTGTAATGTAAAATATGTGAATTTTAATATATTCCCAATCATACTCATGGAAATTATTCAACCGACACAGCCATAATGTGACGGACATGTGCGCTATATAAGAAACCATTATTATTATTATTATTATTATTATTATAACATTATTAACATCAGTATGTATATTCACAATACAAGTCTGAATTCTTAGACTGGGAACGCGAAAATGAGGTGGTACGTCCAGATACGTCTATCGTCTATCATATATATATATGTATGTAACTATTGTAGGTTTACCATGTGTTAGTAGTTGTGCACGATGGCCCGAATTCACAAAGGAGGTTTGTCGACAAACCTCCTTTTGTTTCGACGAACCTCCTTTTGTTATTTACAAACCAGATGTGTAAAAGACGCGTCACAACGCGTAATATGACGTACATAAACCTCGGTTTGTCGACAAACCTCCTTTGTGAATTCGGGCCATTATGGATGCAGTACGAGTGTACTTCAAAACCGTGGTTTACCCTTTACTCTTGATGGTTAATGAAATAAAGACATTCCAAGCAAGTCACTTACAACAGTAAGTCTTAATTTTAAATTTAAATATAATGGGCTGTTTCAATACAATGATGTTTTATCATTTCATTACTCACTGTTTTTGGTCCAATACAGATATTGAGCTTTAATTTTTGAGTTGGATGTCATTAATATTGTTTATTATCTTCCTTGAATCTTGAGGTGCTCTACTTGCTACCTTCAGGAAATAATGTCATAAAACCATGACATCCTTAAAACAACATGTAAGATATGAAAAATACACTGTATTATGAAATACTGGATTGTGCTGCTCCCAATTGAAACCATCGACATTTATCCTACCCAACAACCCACAAGCCTTTCCAATCACATGAGCACACAAGTATTATACAGTAAATGTGTAATAAATTTGTCAATTTAATTCACTTATTTACTACATTATGTGCTAATTTGAATCACATGGGCTGTTCAATAAAATATGGCTACTCGGTATCATGTTTATTATTACTTTTCATTGTCTGTTCCAATATATCTTACTGGTTTTTGTGCAACGGGTCAATACAAGTTTTGACATATCTAACCCGAAGCTTGAATGACACTAGCTGCTACCTACAGAAAATGAATACGGAATAATGATAAGGGCCATGACAATCTTGCAAATAAATTGATGGAATATAATACCAAACAAGCTATATCGTACTACTGAATTGTACTGCTCCACCTCAGACACAGCAAGACCATTTCACCCCAACCAATACTCTTTCCAGCACACAAACACATTATTATGGAATTCTCACTCCAACTCATTAACTTTCCATGCTAAATAAAACGGTAACATTTCTGTAGAATTAGGGCCCAACTGGACCTCCCTTGTAGGTACCACGTGCACCTTCTTTAATTAGTAGTCCCAGTGGTGAGGGAGCGTCTTTCAAAGCAACAAAAGGGGCACTTTCTGGTTAAAAAAAAAATACCGTGGATCTAACACAGATCTTTTGAAATCGTATAACTTGGCTGTAATTCATAGCAGTGCTAATACATTTCTTTATCTAAATTCTTCATTTGGTGTACATAATTTGATAACATTTCAAGCCCGTGTAGCAGCCAATACTGCAATATTAATTAGCAATATATGTATAAATGTTAATCATTCCGGATGCGCGAGTGAAACCATTAATTCATATTGATGTTTTGATCACCTGTCACATTAGTTCTTCACGATATTTTGAAAAAGATCCATAGTAAAATATTTGAAAATGAATAGAATCTGACAAAGGTTCCTACTAATTGATGAAAAGAAGAAACAGCATTATTTTTTTCTTAGCAAAACAAGGTAAACTCAGTAGACATGTGATTTGAATGAATAAATGAAAAAAATAAAGTAAAATGGTGACAGGACACACCGTTTTGAAAAGTACGTTTTCTCTTTTTTCACACTTTTTTCTCTTGAATTGACGTTGATCTTTAATTCTCATCAAAATAATGTCATCAGTTTTATTTCTCTTTCAGGAATCTAAGATGGCCTCCAAGATTGTGACAGTTTAACTTATTGGAAAGTGTTGTAGGTCATTCACTAAAGAAAAAGTAAAAGTGGTGTGGTCTAGTGGATAAGTCACCCGACTGCATATCACAAGGTACGAGGTTCAAATCCCAGCCCGGCAATAACGTCCTTTGGCAAGACGTTAATCTACATTTGCCACCCTCCACCCAGCAGTTAAATGGGTACCCGGTAGGATGCGAACGTAAAGGGTAGTTTGCTCAGCATTGTGAGCGTCTGTAAAATAACGCCTGGCTGGAATGTTCCAGCAAGGAGTGAATAATGTGCATACATTGTGTGCGGGCAAGCCTGAATCCGATGACCGGGTTAATGATATATTTCTAAAGCGCTTAGAGACAGTATGTATTAAGCGCTATATAAAAGCGGAATATAAATATTATCATTATTACCAAAACAAATTGTTACAATAATTTTGTATTATATCATATTATCTGGGTTTATATTTACTGGGTTCATAAAGTCAACCTTTAACGATGAAAGTAAATACAACAATGTCTTTTTTCTTGTTTCCTTTAATCTTAAATAACTTAGATCCCTAGGACACCTTCACCGCCTCTCCCGTCACATTAGGTCTATGTCGTAAAGTCTATGAAAACCTACTTCCATGACTGTCTTGCTAAAAAAAAAAAAAACGTGATTAATCGTGGGGTACTCACCGAGGAGCTCCTTCCAGTGAAGGAGAAGTTTTTCATACCGTGCATCTTTTACGTCTGTCAGGGACATTCTGCCCTGGTAGACTGAATGAATCAATATCACACCATCGTATTGAGAAAAATCGTATCCACTTTCCACTATTTTACTTGATATTTGTACGTACTTTACGCATACTCCACACTGTTTTTCCAAAACCGATATTAAGGGTTTAAACACGGTATCAGATCTAGCTAAAGAACAAACTGCAACCGTTCTTTTTCCAGCCATTGTACGACGTAAAATGAAGCTCAACCAAGTAAGATCACTGCGACATATAGCGTCAAATAGATGTGGGAAGTCCTATGAAAGGGGCGGGTCAAAGTAACTGTGTGTATGCAAATTATGACTTCGTAGGCGTGACTTGAAGCAATTTTAAAAGTAGATCGTTGTGAATATGGAGTCAGTATTCTGATGCTGGCAATATTATAAGTTTGTGTAACGCTGATAGAATTCACTTCGTCAAGAATGTCTTCATATAGGGACGCGTTTTAACTAATGAAAGGATTGGACAAGGAGAAAAGAATCTTGTTTCCTCGTCATCTCATAATCATGGAAACTCCATTTCGTTGTATGCTTGTCGGATCTCCTGGCGCGGGGAAGTCGTCCTTTATCAACACGTTGATAAATTACGTAAATACAACGAAGCGTTATTGGCAAAAGAAGATGAATAGCTACATACCGACTGCAAATTCACAATCAATGGGTGGACATACAATGACACGAGAGCCGGTCAAATTGACGGAAGACCTGATTATTGTGGACAATCGTGGATGGCATGACTGGAGCAACAAAGCTGCCTTAAAAGAGCTGTCTGCTCAAATTCGTAAGTGCATCTCTTGAAAGTTTTGTGGGAGGGGGTGATACGTACTATCATGTTCTGCTTTCTTTAGGTAGGCGACTGATACATATGAAAAGCACATTAGTCGACAATGAAACGAAGTTATTCTAAATATACACAGACGTTACACTCAGTGTCAAAGATATTTTGGTTCATACTTAACATGCTTATTGATATGTCCCTTGCCATGCAAAGACGATCAGTATTTATTCTTATTCCTTTTTATCCTGCAGACGTTCAATAGGGACTTTTCGATTTGCATGTTCACTAGTGGACTGCGACGTATGCAGTCACAGGTAGACTGCGACGTATGCGGGTACGCCGAGTGTTGTTCATACCTTTTCGATTTCACACTGCGACTACGTTCACTCAGTGACGTCGCGCCTTATTTTTCGCTCGAAATTCAATCAACTACTTTTAGCCAGATCAGAATTATGCCGAATCTCCACAGACTTAGGGAAGAAATTCTCATCGCATACGTCAGCGGCGATTTAGACGATGAAGAATTCATGCTGCTATATGACGCCAATCGGCCTACAAATGTAGACTTTAAGTACAAGGAGTATGAGAAATTCACCTTGGAGAACTATAACGACGATGAATGCAAGGCATATTTCAGGTAAGTTTCCGTAGCGTAGGCCTCCTCTTGTCATATCGGTGCCAGGGCTTTCGGGGACGGCCGGCGTCAAGTTGCGCTGGTTCCTACTGTGCAGGGACTGGGTCAAGAGCGCACAGTACACTACACTGCACTCTACAGTTTTCCTTGTTATTTTAGTTTTACTTGACACTCTCCGAGTTAAATCTCAATATCTCATTAGTAATTTAGTAATAAATTGTTTTGATTTACCAATAAGGCTACAAATAAATCTACATTTTACCAAGAGTAAGACATTAATTAAGAGAAAGAGATTGATGAAGTTGGCAACCATTGCTAATAGTCTAGGTCTAGATTCTAGGTCTAGATTTCTTGACTTCTCTAGTCAAATTATACTTGAATATTAATTATAAATCATTTATAATTGCCAAACAAAGAATATTTAAATTTATGATATAATATTTATTTAGCTAGAGCCTAGACTAGACCTAGTCTATGTATGGCTTCTAGAATCTAGTGTCAATCAATCAATTGAGTTTAAGCAGACCTAGACTTCTACACTAGACTCTACATCATTAATTTGACAAAAATCATCCCATCCTGTGTTAATATTTTTATTTTATAAAACTAAAACCCATGAAATATGACCATTGCTGAATATAGTACTAATAGTAGACTAGACCTCTAATCAGTATTTACAGAAGCGTGAGGTGATCCTGTTGAGACGTCCGGTCGTTGCATTGGTGCTTTGCTGACATTAAACGTTTTACTAGATCTAGACTAGACTAGACCTCTACTACAAATAAGAAAAATAAATAATGAAATATTGCAGGTTGCAAAGTAGACCGAAAGCTTCAGTCTCTGATATCGATGGTTGTTCCGCTGAGTTTGCATCTGGCTCCTCTGACCGCCGAATATCAACAAATGTCAGTTTTATTAAAGAAATGACCCATATCAGACGGTTATTTCTGTCTAGTTGCAAAGCTAATCCAAAAATAGGTTCTCATACTCATGGAAAATTCTCAGTCTCAATTTCTCATGTTTGATATTTAGAAAAATCTTAAATCTTGTCTCACCAACATTTGTAGGCCTGGATCTGGATCTATACAAAAAATCCTTTTTTAACAACATTTTTTACTAAAGTATTGAAGTTGTAGAAATGCTTGTACAGCAACCCACAGTCAAATTATTATTCACAATTATTTTCTTTATTTTGTGTGTGAAGGTTCAGGAAGGATCATCTAAGACGACTCAAGCAGTGTCTTCATATTCCTGATGTGATCCGGTACAAGCACGGCTCCAGAGTAGATGGCATGGAGGCCCTTTGCGTCATGCGTGCACGTTGTGCCTACCCATGCAGGTTTGGGGATATGGTACAAATGTTTGCACGTGGTGTCCCGCAGCTCTGCCTGATCACAAGCTACATGATAACATCTACACCTTTCGTCACCTGTTGCAGACAATTGAACAGCCCTGGTTGTCCCCAGAAAACCTTTGACAGTATGCCGCTGCTGTGCAAGCAAAGGGGGCAGCACTTCATAATTGTTGGGGATTTGTCGACGGGACAGTGCGTCCAATATGCCGCCCCAGTGTGAACCAGCGTGTGGCCTACAATGGTCACAAGAGACTCCATGCACTCAAGTACCAGTCGGTGGTAGCAGCAAACGGCCTCATCGCGAACCTCTTTGGCCCAATTGAGGGGAGACGCCATGATTGCTACATGCTGAGGGAGTCAGGGCTTTTCGCAGAGTTAGAACGGCATTCATACGACCCTGAAGGCAATGTGTTGTGCATTTATGGGGATCCTGCTTACCCACTGCGACGACAAGTCCAGTGCCCCTTCAAGGGAAATGTCACGGAAGATCAGGCTGCCTACAACCACAGCATGTCTACAGTTCGGGTCAGTGTGGAATGGCTGTTTGGTGACATCATTAACATATTCAAATTTGTTGACTTTAAAAAAAAATCAGAAGATAGGTCTGTCTGCTTGTGAGAAATGGTACATTGTTAGTGGCCTTTTCACTAATGCACATGTTTGCCTGAATGGCAATACTACATCGCGCTTCTTTAAACTTGAGCCGCCAACGCTGGAGGCATATTTTCTTGGTTAGATAACAGATTCCTTTACTTGTATGGAAAGATTTCCATACTGCCATCTGTCAACTTTAAAAAAAAAACAGATTCATTACACTATTTGCAATGAATGCATCGTCAGCTTTTATTTACAGAATGTCAATTCATCTGTATAAACATGTCACCAAACGCCCATTCCACACCGACCTAAACTATTCACACCTGTATAATTGTGTAACAGTATTTTCTTTGAACATGATAACAAACAAAATTATATGAACTGTCCATTATCCAATGCTCACCATTGTCGTATAAGTATTTAACAAAATTAATTATTATTTATTTGGCAAAAACAAAAAAAAAATCAGTGAATACAAAACAAGAGTGCTTTTGGAAAAGTCACATGGATGCTAGGAAAAGAAAAAGATTAACCTTCACTATAACCCGAAGGTCTTCTTTTCCATCCATATGACTTAACAGAAATGGTAATAATAAAAGGGTGAGGTATAATAATTTATGAATCACTGTGTAATCCAAAATAATCATTGACAAGAAAAAGAAAGTCAACGTCTCTCTCCCCCCCCCCATGAATGGAGACAAAGTGACAAAGTTGTATAATTGCTTTAAATTGTAGTTTATACTTGTTTGAATATATTATGAGGTATTTACATGTACATGTATGAAAGAAAATGCACTTTTTAGAGATATCTCAGACCGTTGGCTGTGACCTTTTAATAAGTCTGGCATTTGTAGACCTTTTATTTTGTACTTGATGTTCATACTCAAAATACATTTATTTAAGTTAAGCACAATCAATGATCATTCATATTTGTGATGTAACAGGTTCAATTTTCCTTCAACTTGGTAAGAGGATAACAAAGTAATCCATCATACTACATGGACTCAGATTACAAAAGAAATGATTTTTGTTTCTTTCGTCATTTGTATTTTGTTTGACTGAACTTTAGAATGTCACAAACTTTATTTACCGGTACATAGCATCCTTGTGATTTTTATCAAATATTTCAGCTAAACTTTAAATCAAACGTTAAATTAGTTTACTATGTGTAAACATCCATCCGATCCAATTAAAGGACCTCAGCAAGGATGTGCGTGCTATGAATATGAACACACTAGTTTATGATATGGCATAATCTTAATCACACAAGTAACATTAATTTCTATGTGTCATTTTGAATTCAGACCTGCCAGTTTCTAGTTTAATTATGAGAGCTTAATTTATATTAAAAACAAAAATCTCCCCTTGTTCTCAATTGTACACTAGTACCTGTTAAAATTAGAGATTTGAGGTTCTGCAAATCCTTTCAACACATGCACAAATGGTTTTCTTTATTTTTTACCTGAACCTGAATTGACAGCAAACATGTTTTTCTTCTTTAATACTTTTGTAATTTGTATAATTTTTATGATGAATATGATTTCTCTGTAGACAATTCGATGGTTTTTATCAGATTCAGTTTCATTATTTTATGTGACATAATGTCTAATAAAGCAGTTCAATTAAAAATTAAAAATACTATGCAAATGTGACACAAGTACCTTTTGCTTTACAAATGTTGAGAATGTCTTCTCTGGGATGTATCAGTATTTGTATGTCTTCACAATTTCACACACCTGTATGTATACTACTATAACCAATGCTTGATGATCTACATTATGTATGAACAAACAAGGGACAACACTTCTTTATGAATAAAAATATTTCAACTTTACTCCCCTTGTATCAAGTATTTTAATTTAGTAAGATAATGTACCAATGTGTGAGTTGTTCAATTGTGAATGTTACAACTTTGCTTTTGTTTAGTGCGTGCTTGACCTGTTGGATTTGTCTATGTCTGTGTAATATTGTTTTCAGTGTTTTTATGTTTAGCATGCAGTTGAAGGGGAACCCAACGCTAGCATTTTTTCTCACTGTTACTGACAAGGGCATCATTCCTGTTACTCCGATGTCCTATATTTCCACTTGGGTATCACTAATAATGGAAATACTGTTTTGAGCGACCACTGGAGGCAGCAATGTTTTCCAATGATTCCACATGAAATGTCATCTGTGCATGCACTAACAACTGCAAGTTATGTAACCATGACAGTTGTGTCTGCTGCTATGTCGGTGGTTAAGTAACTCACTTTTGTTAATGCACACTCAAATGATATTTAATGCAGTTAATTAACAGTGAGCAAAAATGTCAGCTTTCAGGCCAGCTTTTAAATAAATTCAGTAAAAACAATTAGCATGGCACAAACATAAACTACAAATGCAGACAATAGACAAACACACCTGACAACCTCATGCCATACAATCCATCATCAGAGCACCAAAGTGACAATTCACGAAAAATATAATGCATTAAGTTTCATCTTTAAAAAAAAACTTATTTATTAGAAACTTTCTGTTGTAACTTCATAGAATAACATAACATGAATGCATTCAAGCATAAAAATATGAATTGGCCATATCCATGGCTGAAAACTTAATTGGAATGTACTGCATGTATATAGTCTACGATACATTGAATAAATCAGCATTAACATACCCCTGTACCTGAAAGCTCAATATAACAAAAAAATAAAGGAATGGAAGTAATACTTTTGCTGGTCACACACATAGTCCAAACAATATTGCATAGAATTATAATAGACCTCATATATTTTACAGGAAGGTTTTAACATAAGGGGTGAAATCCAACACATTTTAAAACTTTTGTTGGTATTTATGTAGGCAAGACTCTCTTGTAAAGCCACTGAGATGTACACAAGGCAATTATAAGGACATTTTTTGGTAAAAATGTGATACATACTAAGTCTTGCATTGGAACACCACCAAGCTAAGATTTACAGCAGAAAATAGTACAGTGGTATCAGATCATTAAGGGTTATTGCAATAAATCATATCTCAATATGATAATTCTAGGAAACAGATAAGAAATACCTGATCACATGCCTTTAGACGGTTGTGTCATCAAGGCATACAGGTACATTTAGGAATGAAGAACCAGTTTTGTAACCTTTGTGTTGCATTCAAGTAACAAACAGGCATGTTAGTTTGGCAACGTTTGAATACAACTGAGATATTATATATATATATATATATATCAACAAAAAAAATTAAAAAAAACATATACTCAACTACTAATGTACCATGTACTGTATACTATTTCATTCTACTTACGTATACATTTATCGAAGAACAAAACAACAACACTTATGTACATGTACACCATACAAAGACTCTTTGGGTATCAAAAGTTGTTACATGTATAACAACGGGCATGTTAGTTTGGCAACGTTTGAATACAACTGAGATATTATATATATATATATATATATCAACAAAAAAAATTAAAAAAAACATATACTCAACTACTAATGTACCATGTACTGTATACTATTTCATTCTACTTACGTATACATTTATCGAAGAACAAAACAACAACACTTATGTACATGTACACCATACAAAGACTCTTTGGGTATCAAAAGTTGTTACATGTATAACAACGGGCATGTTAGTTTGGCAACGTTTGAATACAACTGAGATATATATCAACAAAATAAAAAACAACTTATACTCAACTACTTATGTATCATGTACTGTATACTATTTCATTCTACTTAGGTATACATCTATCAATTAAAGAACAAAACAACAACACTATGTACATGTACGCCATACAAAGACTCTTTGGGTATCAAAAGTTGTTGCATGTATAACAACGGGCATGTTAGTTTGGCAACGTTTGAATACAACCGAGATATATATCAACAAAATAAAAAACAACATATACTCAGCTACTTGTATATCATGTACTGTATACTATTTCATTCTACTTATGTATACATTTATCAAAAAACAAAACAACAACACTTATGTATATGTACACCATACAAAGACTCTTTGGGTATCAAAAGTTGTTGCATAATAACAATGACTACATGTAACTGTAGTTGCAAAGATCAGTAGCAAATCTGAACTGGAAGGGCAGTCTAGTTTAGTGATACACTAGTGGAAATGAATGCAGGATGAGATAATGTCTGACTCGGATACATTTTGATTAGATAAACACTTCCCTTTATATTTGTCTTTACATGCGTGCATACTGTTGTATTATAAATGCTATCAGGAAATCTAGAGGACTACCCTAACCTCCTGTCCAGTTAAATATTGCATAATGTATGATGGAAAGATGAATTAGCTAGCATTTATAAAGATAATAATGTCAGCCCATGCAATCATTTATTAATTTATGTACATAGTACACTGTTACTTTATCGCAAATCTTAGAATAAGATTAACAACATATAAAACTAAAAAATATTTTAAAAGAACAAGAGTTATATGAATATAATTTTCTAAATCACCATACTAATCTTCTTTATACTACCACTGAAAACATATAATCTTCACACAAACATCATGTACAACTTATACAAAGAATCAATGATTTCTACATAGATGTTTTAAAGGTTATTTGGCATACAACTTTTTGGCATTTAAGGCATAGCTTTAACAAATCGCCACTTCCTCCTTCTTATGTATCTCTTTACGAGATGAACTTTGTATGAATGATAACACATACAACTGAAACGATGTATATCTAAAGAAATTATAAAAAAACATACCTGTACTTTAACTACTTGTATTTTGTTATACTTCTATATCATGAATTGTACATAGAGCAAAGAACAAAACAACAATAACCTAGAAACATCACTCCTTTTGCTTTGATAACAGCATCAGCATCATTTGATTTTGCTTCAGAAGCTGCTCCTGTAATAATTCGAACTTCCTATCTCTATCAACGTCCTCTCTTCTTCTTCTTTCCTCATCTCGTTCTTCCTTCAGTTGTCTTCTTTCTTCATCTCTTCTCCTTCTTTCCTCTTCTCTTTGCTCCCTCTCCATTCTCCGTTCTTCATCCTGCCTCCTGCGCTCGGACTCCTCCCTCCTATAATCCATCTCCTTCTGCTTCATCTCACGTTCTACTTCTAGCTTCCTTAGAAGATATTCACTGGTATCACTGCCTGTGTTCTTCCTCCTCTTTGGCGTTGTGTCCTCGGACTTTAGTCTTTGACAAAAGAAAATGAACAGAATAGCCACATGATGTCATTGTGAAGTGAATCATAGAACATTCTGACGTTCAATAATTTTGTGATTACTTTTGTACTCATTTATAAATAACTCCCTACATCACAAATATTCAAACCAATAAGTGAAGACTAAAAATGCATAAAAATGAGCACAGAAAAATCATGAATCTGTGTAGGTCTGCATGTGACATTTTATTTTGAAATGTTTAGACAAACAAGAAAAATTGGACAGTTATACTTCATGATGTGTAACTGTAATACATTATAATGGATAATTTGAATTATTTATCAATATGTGATATTAAATGGAGTTCAATCTCTCTATCACAGAACATAACAGTTTGATTAAAAAAGGCAGGGTTTGACCTGAACAAATTGTATGTGGCCACTGGAAATTCTTGTATTGGCCCCAAACAATTAAGAATCCACATATCACAAGCCTTTGAAGGGTCATTTTAGCAACCAGAAAGATCAGATTTGCGGAGAACCGTGATAAGATTCCCAAATTACCTTTTCCTCGTTTCTGTGAATGATTCAAGCGCCCGCTTCCGAATCTCTACTCCATCCACCTTCTTCTTTTCCTCCTCTGTCTCCTGGTCCTTGGTATCAGCTTCCACCTCTACTAGGCTCTCTATTATTTGGGTCATCTCTGTTTCGGATGGGGTCATTTCGGGCGCAATCCCACTTTGCTTCATTTCTAAATTGTTCTTCCTCTTAATATTGTCTTTGATTGAATTATACCTGTCACGGACCGCTCTCCGCGAAACATCGATGCCATGGCCTTGTAGCTTTGTTGCCACATCTTCCCACACCTTTCCCCTCTCTCGAGTCCGGTCCTTGTACTGGAAAGGGTTTAAGAACTCTAC
>BEXV01006081.1:0-12760 GCA_003118195.1 Hemicentrotus pulcherrimus | reverse complement strand
TCTCTCCACATCTCTGTCTTTCTTTCATTTTTTTCACAGGCACTGTTAGATAAGGTTAAGGGATGTGATGTGAAGCGTGACGTGAACCTGGGAATAAAAGGATCTACATGTACTCCTCTCAATGCACTCGTAATAATTTTACAAAAAGAATGAAACACTGATAGTACCAACAAAAAAACAGCTCTTCAAGTTCAAGGAACCTGTTCGTTCAGTTCACCAGGATGACGAGTGCGAAAGTGATCCACAAACTTCTCTACGGTGGTGTAGTCGTTTTATGCCTTGTGAGTTGCTGGAATGCTAGATTGCTCTATACTGCAACAGGTAATAATACTCTTTACTACTACAGTACTACTACTACTACTACTACTACTACTACTACTACCATTGCTAATAATAATAATGATTATTATTTTATTCACTCAGGGAAGCTTCATCAGTTTCAGTGCTGTTTTTCCTTTCTTCCTTTTTTATCATGGTTTTATGCATTACAGTTGTATACAGTACACAAATTGTTTATAAAGGTGATTGCTTTGGTACACTTTAATTTTTGAAATTTAAAAAAAAACAATGCCTGAATCTTCATGTCACCTGTATACGATTAAGGCACCTCTCTTTAAAAATAATTCAATTCAATTCAAATTTATTTCACATCTCTTTAACATTACATCAGAAGATATATATATATTCAAACAAATCAGTATAAATTAAACAATATATAACAACATTTAACGTGGCACTACGAAAGAAGGAAGAAGGGTCTTGGATGCGAGGGATCAGCATAGGCTAGCGGCCCGTCAAGGCTAATCCCTATATTTCCACACTTCAAGAGAAATACATTTTTTTAATCAATAAACAAACAAACAGATAATATAACATAGCATAATCACATAAAACACAACATAACTAATTAAATACATCACGTAAAAGGCAATTAGATCAAATAAAAC
The DNA here is from genome assembly GCA_003118195.1 of Hemicentrotus pulcherrimus. Classification (NCBI taxonomy): domain Eukaryota; kingdom Metazoa; phylum Echinodermata; class Echinoidea; order Camarodonta; family Strongylocentrotidae; genus Hemicentrotus; species Hemicentrotus pulcherrimus. Next base: position 11,813 of record BEXV01006081.1, on the reverse strand, counting down.
TACTCATCATTATTAGAAGATAAGATTGATATTTTTTCCTGAATTGACAAATAATAAAGAAAGTTCCATTGCTTTCACTCTTTTCAATATTTCTTTAAAGATAATGCAAAGTTTGGGGAAATTTTGAAAATTTGATGGATAGTAATTCTTTAAAATTTTGATATATTTGGATGCCCCTGTTAAAGTTAACCCCTAAAACACTTCTGCTTTCGAGCAAATTGAATAATCAAAATTTACTGGTTCTCCCGGTAAATTTCAAATAGCGCCTAAAGCCATTCCATGGTAGATCTATGCGACCATGAAAATCTCAGAATATGCAGTTCTAATATATGATTTTCAAACAGGAATAGCAAATTGGTCGAATGTACAATGTAGTCAAGAAACATTGTTTTAAAGCCAAAGTAATATCAGTCTTGAGAGGGCGCTATAAAACTTAAAGAGTTTAATATTTACAATTTCATCGCTTTAGACTTGATTTCAACCGCGACAATGATCATTGAATATTGTAAAATCGCATAAACTTCCAAAATGTTTATTTGAACCAAATTCATTACCCCTTACCAAATTTGCTGCTTTTACTATTACACTGTACAAGCAACATAATATAATTGCTGACTTCACCTATAAGGAGATAGTATTTGCTCTTACTATTTTGGTTGATTTCATCCCTGGAATAATGATATATACCGGTATAAATGATTGTTTTGATTGATATGGTTTTTTAATCACTTGGAGTGATTTAATCAAGAAGTAAAATAACCAGTACCCGGTAGTGACAAATTTGACCTGCACTGGCCTTTGATGTAACCTTGCTGCTCAGATTGCTTTTTCACACGTTAATTAGTTCTGCTGCAACGCTTTCAATCCAATGAGAGGCTTATTATGTAAACATTTTGCAATTGAATTGAACATATAAGGTTTTTTTTATAATTTAGACTAGTACGTCTCAGGAGAAAAATGAGAGGAAAGAGAAAAAGGGCATATATGGGACAAGGGAGAAAGGCAGGGACAAAGAGAGAGAGAGAGAGAGAGAGAGAGGGGGAGACCTTGGACCTGCCGAAACCATGTTTTTATTTAAAGAAAACCTCATCCAAAGAAATGACTTTGGTTATTCCAAGAGATTATTGTATTTTTCCCCATTGATCTACAAGATTCCCCACCAAAGTGTACAAGACAGGTATAAAAGAAAAAATAATGTCCACTTTTTCAGCACGACGTGGGCATCACCATTTTCTTGGTTACAACATGACATACCATTTGAAGGCATTATCGTTTAAGAAGTAAATGTATTAGCTGTGTGGTGATAAAGTATTTCACTCACCTGCTATTATCCTTTATATACTTTGCATTTAAGTTGGTGCTCTTTTGGGGTGAAGGTTTTGCATAAATGAAATGGATTTGAAAACTGCTATATTTTAGTATTTTGGGATAATTGACTCTTGAGTTACAATTGTTCCCCTGTTATATATTTTTCACTTAATATAAGATTTTGCTTTCTCAGCTAGGATTTTCCCCACATAGAAAAGTAGAGGTTTTATGATTGAATTAAAAAGTCTTTCCAACTACAGCTTGGTGCATGATACATGTACAAGTTTGCCTGGTACATCATGTTATCAAGAAAATGGCTGCACGTCCATGTCATGCTCATATAAAAGGCATTACAACATGCCAAGAATATCTTCATTTATCTCAATTCAGTCATGTTTGAGTTTCAAAAAAACTAACATTAAGAGAGGCCATCTATAAAGCCTTACACATCATTGACTTTGAATAATCAACATCTAGCTATGGAGAGCAAAACTTCTCTTATTTTCTCAGGGTAGGGTGTTTTTTATTAAATGGAGATCCATTTTTGTTTTCTCACTTTACGGATCCTCCCTTTTTCACTGGTCAATATTCAATCAGTCATGTGTGAGTTTTTATTGAAGCCTCAAAAATCAGTGTCTTTGAATAAACATAAAGAAATTGTTATTTGAAAGAAATGATAAAGAAATCTAACCTTCCGGTCAGACTACCAACTGCTATTTAATTCAGTTTTACACATCAATGACTCTTTTTTAAAGCAACAAATTGCCCTCTAGATCGCTTTACCTCCCCTTTTCACAGGTCAATTGTGAGAGTTTTGACAAGGTCAAAATGCATCTATTGAAGTCTCACACATCAGTGACTTTTAATAAACATAAACAAATTGTTATTTGAAAGAAATTGCCCTTTAGCTAGGCTTTTAAAAAAATTAACGTTTTTGACCAACCCCAAAATCTTAAAATTTAGAGTCGGCTTTTTTTCTTCTTTTATGAGAGTTTTGTAGTCTGAACATGGTATCATTGAAGAACCCAGTTAATCAAGTCCATTCGTTCACGTGCAGTTATCCAAAAGAAGATGTAGATGGCGTTAACCCATATTTGCCATGATACACTCCCCTTAATGACAATGTGAACACTTCAAGTTAACTCTAAACAATTGTATTCAACTCGAAAGCTTTTATTCAACTGGAAAGTTTGAGCAAACTTTGAGCAATTCAGGACATTCGGCAAGAGCGCTAAATTTTTTTAAAGTGTTTAAAAATTTGAGGCGATCTGTTACGCATTGCGTAAAGCGGGGAGAGCGTATTAAAGCTTATCAAAGCGTCACAAAGCTTATCAAAGCTTTTCTCAAAGCGTAGGAAAGCTTAAATTAAGTTTAAAGTTTTGGCGCTCTTGCCGAATGTCCCGAATTGCTAAACGCTTTCTCACGCTCTATTACGGTCTTTACGCTTTAATTAAGCTTTATTACTCTTTTCCGCCGCTTTGCCCGTCGATTTAATACGCCATCAATTTGGCGTCGGTGTGAACTTAGCATAACACATTTCAGGAGACCGTGAGATTTTTTGAAAAAATGACGCCGCATTGATCGTCGATTTAAAGCACGGCAATCGGCGTCGGTGTGAACTAGGCATAAGAGTGGCCCTATAAGGGAGTTTACAGATATCACATGGTACAAATGACCCCAAATATCCACAGATCTTTTACACATGGATAAGTTCCACTTTAAGCATCTTATAACTGCCAATGCCCTAGATGTGCTTCTTGATTACCCTGTGTTTGCCCTCTTGAAAAAAATACTTCCACCTGTGTTTCTTAGAATATATACAGTTGGTGCTTACTAAATTATGTTACATATATTAAACTTTCATGAGCGCATATCCAGTATTCATCTCTGGTGGGTTTTACCTTTTTGGTACAAATGACCTTTATCTGCCCATGCACAGATTGTATCTGTAAACTCTCTTTTTAACCTGTTGAATACTGAATTCTTGCATTCCCATTGGCTTTACACGGGGACCACCCGGTTCCTGTAGGCAATGGATTAAAGGGATCGTTTAACAATGTTAAATCTGAGAAACACGGCCCTACGTGTTATCAGTGTCTGTGATATGGTGTAATATTGAAGCCCTAAAAAAATTGCGCTTCAAAATGATCAAGAAGTGCCTCTAAAAAGTAAAAATCTTTGAGTGACCGGTTTCACCATACTCGTTTTCCCCAATAGACTGTAGTGTTATGAAAACCGTCAGGCTTTCGGTTTTCAAAATTTGTAATTCCAATCATAAATACCTTGATAATCAGGCAGGTGATCGGCTTGTAAAAGTCATGGGGTTCCTGACTGACCTAAAGGTTAATAATTTTCAGTGCATCATGAGCTAAATCCAGAATTTTGTTTCAGAATCTGAGACAAAGTTACCGGCTCCCTTTAAACACTCTAATATATGTATGTTCCTATGCAGATGACAAGCAACCAGCCAAGCATGCAGAGTTTGTGAAGCAGGTCATAGGTCAACGAGACACTCTCTTTGACACGGTCAACATACTCAAGCAAAAATGTTCCAGTAGCAATGACCGAACACATGTTCCGGCAAGGGTATGTACTGCACAGCACATGGACATGTATATTTTGCTTTTCGTCAATTTCTCTTCAAGTTCACTTTCAATTTCAATTTATTTATGTTTCCAACAAAACATTACAAATCATGCAATAACAAACATTTACAACAAATGTAGAAATACGTATTGGAAACAGGGGTTCTCTAAAAAGCAATGCTTGTAATGATACTAGGAATGATGAGTAATTAAATTAAATTAACTTATTAGCTGGGTCTTTTTTTTTATCTTGCTCATCTTGAAAGATTATAAAGTGATAGTTCCCAAATATGACTTAGGAATTGCAGAACTACAAATAAATTTTGACGATCAAACCATCTAGGACAAGCTTTTTTTGGTGGGGGTTTCAAATTGATTGTGATGGGGTTGAGGTTAAGCGCTAAATCTGATGTAAAAGTGTGTTATAATTTGATCAGTGTTTGAAATTTACCACATAGCAATTATTTCCAAGATTAGTGTCATACAATCGTCTGTGCAATATTTCTTTTGATATCTATTTAGAGAAGATTAACTTAGATAGATTGTGAGCTTTTTCATGATTTTTATGTAAGTTTGGAAGAATATAGTTACACAAAAAAAGAAAAAGTTCCCTGAAACACATGTTCATCGAATGAAATATGTGCTCAGAAAAAAAAAAAAAAAAGGAGGTTTTGGACCAAACATGCCTGCGAGAGTCAGTAAATTTCTGATCATTTTGATAATTCCGAAATCTCAGAGTATACACCAATTCCTTCCAAATTGCTTCTGAGTCGGGTTCTTCCATGATGTAATAATGTCCAATCATTGCAACTTTATCTGTAATATACAGGTAAAAACTGAATCATTCAAAACCCTTGTAAATATTATGTTTTTTAATGTATTTTGTAACTCAAGAATAAAAGGTGGCCTGGTAATTGTTTGTTTTGTTTAGTATGAAATTGTTTATCATGGTATTTTGTTTAGCGCTTAGAGACTCTGGTGGTAAGCATTTTATAATAAAAGAACCATTTTTATTATTATTTGTTATTGAATTAAGGCCTTTACTGAATACTTTTATATGTCACATTGTCAATTAAGAAACATAAACCGGGACAATAAATTTTTCACTTATTTTCAATTACAAAACTTGGTACATGTAAGGGTATGATAATTCAGTCAACTGTATCTGTGGATATAAATTAATGAAATGCTAAGGGTCAACGACATCATAGTCCAACATTTCTCTTTTGCATGCAGAACGCGTCTTGTGGAATGACTCCGCTATGGACCAAGCCTAATGAAGAAGCCCTCAAGAAAGCCCTGGTCTTGGGATACGAACGAAATGAGCCAGGTAAGAGCTATGACGGACAACTTTTCCATTTGTTCATGCACATGAAATGATTAAAATGTCAAATTTGCAAAATGTATGACTCAGTAGGGTCTGTTTTTTCTCTTCTTCAAAAGGTCTTGTAATTATATGCTGTGTACATGTACATGTAGGTGTGGGAACCAACGATAAAAAAATACACAGGAGTGGTGAGCGATTAATAAATTTTGGTAAACTGAGATAAAAATTCCAAACCAAGAAAGAGCTCTCCTGAACAGAATTTTTTTGTTTACACTGGTGGATTTTTTACCTGTCAATATCATTTATTAAATATTTTAATTGAGGAGGAAACACCTTATTGGCAGCTTCCTATTGCTATAGCTCTAGTTATCTTCTAAATTCAAGGAATTTTACCTGCATATAGAATTCTTGTAGAGCCTATATACTTGCACTGTACACTCGGCACTTGACAAACCCAAGGTAGGATAATATGCCAACGGCGGTCTTTACTATACTGGAAGAAGAAGAAGTTATTGTATGTAAAAAAAAAGTCCATCTCCATGCCTCTTTTGATGTGTGTCTACAGGTTTTCTGACAGTTGGCATACCCACAGTTGAAAGAAAGAGCGAGCACTACTTGACACAAACCCTCGATTCCCTCATTGACAACTCCACCCCTGAGCAACGGTCAGATGTCGTTCTTCTTCTATTCCTGGCAGATCTTGAAGAAGAGAAGCGCAACATCTTGAAGAACATGATGATGGATAAGTACCTGAGCCATCTTGAGAGTGGTTTCATCCAGGTCATCCATGCTCCTTCAGGGTTCTACCCGCCCCTCGGGAACCTGAAACTTAAGTACGGCGACTCAAAGGAGAGGGTTTACTGGCGGTCCAAACAGTGTGTGGATTTTGCTTTCATGTTCTTTTACGCCGAGAGTCTTTCAAAATACTACATCCAGATTGAGGATGATGTCATTACCACCCCAGGGTATATCAGTGCAATTCAACAGTTTGTTCAGCTCAAAAGCAATATCGATTGGGTAACTCTTGAGTTCTCTGTTCTAGGCTTCATCGGGAAGCTGTTCCATGCGTATGATCTCGACAGGCTTGCGCAGTTCGTCATGTTCTTCTACCAGGACCAGCCTGTGGATTTCCTCTATAGATATTTCAATTCTGTGAACGGACAGCAAGAGACTTACCTGCGAGTGCCTTCGCTCTTCCAACACAAGGGCAAGCAGTCATCTCTTAAAGAGAAGGAAATGCACATGGAGGACAATTTCTTTGAACCAGATCAACGCAAGTATACAGATAGTAACAATCCTCCAGGCAAGGTGTACAGCGACATGAAACCGTTCAACATGTACCTGCCGCAGTTGAGTTACAGCCCGGAACCTGGGTTCTTTTGGGCAGGAAGTCCTAAAGAAGGCCAGTCAGTAGTTCTTGTCTTCAATTTGCCAACTTTGTTATCCCGCGTTGCCATCGCTACCGGATCGGATAAACATCCTGCAGACATGCTAGAAGTGGCTGCAGTTGAGTTAAGCTCAAAGGTTCTTAAAAAAGGAAAAGACGGATCATTGCCAGAGTGTAGCAACTATGTCGAGGTCGGGCGATTTGTGAAAGGGGAGATTGACGTCAATGTGCAGGAAAAATTTACTGAAGCGGTGGCGTGTCTACGTATTCATGTTCTTCAGTCTCAAGTCCAGTGGGCGGTTATAAGAGAGATTGCTGTGTGGATGCCTCACTGATAATAAAACGCATCGGATGGTTCCTCGTTTGTCTGACAGGACATACATGTACATTTAGGTACAACTGTCCTACGAACTGTCAACATAATTGATGAAGAATCGTTTTGTGGTCTTCAGAAAGAAACGATCAATTACCACACTGAATGACTTCTCATATTTTTTTAAAGAGGGAAATACATATGTCTTATAGGACATACATGTATTTCATGCAACGTCCCATTCAGACGACTTTGCTTTAAAGAGGAAGTCCATCCTGATATTAAGTCGGCTTTACTAGTAGTAGAAAAATAAGAGGAAAATGTTAGTGAAAGTTTGACCAAATTATTAAAAACTTTTTAGAAGTAATGAACTATTGAAGTTGCGATCAATTAAACACAGCTCCTTGAGCTCCTCTCCACTTTGGTCTGTACATAAAATTTCATTAAATATCAATTTCTTCATTATTGATGATGGGTTGATTTTGTTTTCCATACAGGGATTGAATAGAAACGTAGAGAATTATATTAATGGTGCATTAGTTGGAAAGTAAAAACAATATTTTTTGCTTTTGTTTTTGTAAATACAGAGCAGATGGTAGGGGAGCTTGCAAGATACGTCACAGAGTTGCCAATTTGTGTTTGATTTATCACAACTTCAAACAATTAATAAATTTCTTATTTTTATTCAGAATTTCACCGACCTCTCATCTTTCTGCTTCTAAAAAGACCAAGAATTGACGGGTCATTTATGCTTCGAATGGTGTAAAGTGCATCTTGTAACAGTCTTTCAATCACGTTGCGTTTGCAATGTTTTGTGTGAATTTTAATATTTGAACAGTGCATTCCGTATTCAGGTGCAATTCACATTGTGAAGAGTGTATGATACGAATAGACCATTTTAATAATACATGTATAATCAAATTTAATGCACAAATCGTAGTTAAGTACCTTGTTACTTATAATTTTATTCACATGTTACCAATAATTGTATTTCAATAGTCTGAATTCGAATTGCCTTAATGGGTGGTAGGTAGGACAAACGTATAAACTTTTTTCTATCTTTTTCCCTTTTTACACCATCTTTATTTAAAATCCACAATGCTTGGGATTTTACATGAGCAGAAAAGGAAAAAATACAGAAATCTTTTTGTATTTACTTTTCAATGATGAATAAGGACAATGTAAATGTACAAAATCACTGAAGTCTCTCAATTGGCATGCAGAGTGAAATTTATATATTGTAGTATACAAATTGATAAAGTATTTTCATGTTTTGTTGTTGAATTAACTAGTTAAACCTTCACATTCATTTATGTCATATACAGATCTATTTTTAAAACTATGTACGAGTGCAACTTATGAATGGTTGGTGCCAATAGAGTACAGAAGCTGTGATGTCATAAAAATGTATTTTTAGAATTTCTCATTTTTTTCTTAATTTTCCGAAAGAGCATAAAAAATAATGTCCAAATGTCGAAAATCAATTGAATATGTTAAGTATTGGCTGAGATATGACCATTTGAATAAATATATGTCCTATGGGAACTCAGTGTTATATGCTCTGGCTCCTAGTGGTTAGGAGCCAGAGCATATAAAATTGAGAAATTCTAAAATTAGATTTTTATGACGTCACAGCTTCTGTACTCTATGGAAAAGTGATTTATGTAGAGCTTACTAGAACAATGAATAGCTGCCATGGTACAACTCTGTAAAGGGTGATTGATGTGTACCAATGACAAAGAAATATTCTGCTATTTTGCTTTGTGTGTTAGTGGTTCCATGTTGCTATTCAAAATATGATCTTAAATACTACCGTATGTCAATTTTTTCTTCTTCCTCGTTTTGTGCCTTATATGTTACCAAATATTGTGGAGAACAGGTTCCCGTCTTAATATAAAGAGTTGATATCAATCGTAACTTATGTTCATGAGAGATAGGAGACTACAGACTTGTGATTGATTGGCGGACTTGCGATTAATCCAAATTAATCGCAAGTCCTCCAATCAAGTTTGCAGTCTCTTACCTCTTATGTTAATGTACGTACATGTACATGTACATGTACAGTAGTTGCGATTGATATCAAATGCAACTTAGCTGCAATTATTTGCAACTGTTCATAAGACAGGCCCCAAAGCATGAAAAAATTTGTCCTTTTATTTCATATTCAGTCCAATCTAAGCTCTAGCAGTTGTTTTGAAATCGTAGATGTGGTTGGTAATGTTTCAGACTGAAAAATATAAGGTGATCTTGCCCATTTATAAACCACATAAACATGTACCTGTAGTTCAATGTTCTTTTTCTGTAAGTCAGTGTCTACTATGTATTCAAGTAATGTATTCAAGTATTAATGTCAAAACTCTTTGTAAACTAAGAGATATGAAAATGTTATGCTTGCCCATTGAAGCTGGTCTAATGCAGCGACGTTATCATAGTTTTTTTAAAGAAATCTATGTCAGGATTCCATAAGTAATGAAAAATGGAGACATTGCTCAATGTATGAGACAGAATAAGTTTAAATTTTCCATTTATACACCACATGTAGTTGTATATATTTTTTTCTTTTTAGTTAGTCAATGTCATCTTTATATTCAAGTCATGTCTAAACTTTTTATCAACTAAAAGATATGATAATGTTATCCGTGCCCATTGAAGCTGGTCTAATGCAGAGTTGTTATAGTTGATTCTTAAAGATATTAATTCTACCAGGATTCTTTAAATTAATGAAGAATTTGGTTATAGAATGTTCATTTATAGCTCGATTGGTGATGTTTTTAATGTTGAATGTAATTGTTTTAAAAATTAGTTTGTATTAAAAGTATAAAGAAGTACATGCAATCTGAAGGGAAAATCCAACCTTGAGATATAATGATTCCCAGAATACCTATTTCAAAGGATTTTTACAGGTATTTTATCTCATTTGGATAAATTTTTCAGATTTCATCTGAGATAACCCTGATTTGTTAAAAGAGATAATACATGCAATCTGATATTTGAATATATTGATGTCTTTCAATTTAGGTCTTTCTCGTATGCAGTGGACAATTGAAACATGGGAAATGTGGCAAATATTGACTTTTTTAAAAGACATTCTGTGTCTTTTATGTAGCTTTGGGAGAAGTGTCACGAATAAATGGTAAAATATTGAAAACTGTCTACTTGACTTGTAAATTCGCTGATTGAAACCTGAATGATACCATGTTTGTCTGACAGTCGGCTTTAAATAATTTCAACTCGAGGACAATTTCATTACCCTATTGTACATCCCTCACAATAAAGTACCAAAGCTGTGACGTCATCAAAAATCTGTTTTTAGAATTTCTAATTTTTTTCTTCACTCTCCGAAAAAGCATCAAAATTAATGTCCAAATGTCGAAAACCAATTGAATATGTTAAATATTGGCTGAGATATGACCATCTGAATAAAAAGATTGCCAATACTTAACAAACTCAATTGGTTTTCGACATTTGGACATTATTTTTGATGCTCTTTCGGGAAGTGAAGAAAAAATTTAGAAATTCTAAAAATAGATTTTTGATGACGTCACACTTTACCACTCTATATGCTTTGATTATGTAATATGTCATTCTCGTGTTTGCACATTATTTTAACAAGGCTGTTGAAAATGCCTTGGGTTGTTTTCCCAAAAGTAGTTGCTATCGTGTTCCTATTTTAGTCATGAATTCAATATTTTGTGATTTCTAGTGCCTTTTATATGTAAATAATAGCCTACAAGTTGCAAACTATACACCAATTTGGAGAGCTGGAAATTGGAATTGTCAGCCACCATTAATAACTGGGGCCGTCGAGAATGCTAAATAATGATCATGGCATTGCACTTGTCTGATATTGCATGAGACATGGAATCAACTCTTGTTTAAATTGCTCTTGGATGGCCCCCCAGTATTGTAGACGAAGCAGTGAAACCGAAGAGGTGACTGGTCTATACATTGTGCATCAAAACACTTTGTAGATATAGATATTTTTGTTCTGATGAATAAATTTAATAATTTATATTTACACAATGCAGAAAGACTGGAAGAGAGTTTTATGTTGCTAAGTTTAGATATAAGTTGACCCACTTATAAGCTAATCTTGAGGTCTGGTAATATGGTCATCTTATATCGAGAGTACATGGCTTTAATTAATTCTGGATTCATCCTGCAGAAGATCGATTGTTTGGACCAGTAAAATAGAAATAAATCTCACAAAAACTTGCTGGAAATCATCTTCAAAATAATGCACAACTCTCATATGCACAGTTGGTCTAGTCGGCCCTACTTATACCTAGAGTTCCTTATCTGTCTATGCTCATTACACAATCCCTATACATTTTGTACAAAAATCGTTTGGCACATATGTCATTTATTTTTAATCTTGAATTGATCATTCAGTGATAGTTTTGTTTGATTATGTTAGTATTCGAATGCTATCATTGCTAGAACCCGAGCTTATCTTTAGGTAAAAACCTCCCCAATTCGTGCTGTGATTCATTTAATTATACAGCCAGAGGCCTGAGAACATCCTGCATACATGAAACGAAAACAGCAACAGCTTCTGCACACAATCCATAACTGTTGCTTCAAGTCTCATTTGGTTATTGAGCGGTGACCATGCATGACGTTTTTGTTTAAATAGTCGATGGCAAATGCATGGAGCGAAGATCCACGGTTTTCCGCTTATTTACTCATGTCTGTGTACCGGTAATAAGATGCAGAAATGTGAAGCATTATTGCCCTTACGCCGCGGCTTTACCAATGCATATCTGAACGAGACTTTACCATGGCTTTAGAAAATAGAAGAGCGAGACAAAAGGAGAAAGAGGGAGTGGGGGTGGCGGGGAAAGAAAGGGAAAGAGAGACAGAGCCAGATGGTGGGAGAGAGAGAGAGAGAGA
>BEXV01006080.1:0-10621 GCA_003118195.1 Hemicentrotus pulcherrimus | reverse complement strand
TTTATCCATTCATGAATGAACCTGAATTCAATCAGCAGATGTATGAGATTTATTGTATTATTACCAACGCTCCTTCTCTCCCCTTTCCTTTTCTTCTCTTCTCTGCAAGTCACTCTCTTTTTTTTAATTTTTTTTTTATTGTTGTATCTAAGTTGAGGGCTGCGGGCACGTCAAGCTATTTTGCTTATTTCTGTAGCCCTCCTGCATCTAATGTATGTTAAATATGGATTGAATACATTTGTTTAATTCCGTTTATTATACACTTAAAATATTATATCAAACCGTATTATGTTCATGAAAATGTATGATGTAGAAAGAAAAAAAAGATGCAGAAACCAATAAATCAAATCAAATCAAATCGAAACAAACAAAGCAAAAGAGAAAGAAGTAATAAAGGAAGAAAGAGAGTGAGTGTGATGGAGAGAGAGAATTAAGACGAGAGGGAGAGAGGGAGAGAGAGGGGGAGAGAGAGAGATAAAGAGAAAAAGAGAGATTGATGGAAGTGTATAAAGGCTGGCAATTCCTCTCACATTCTCTCCTATTCCATTCCAGGGAAGTCTTAATTTTATTCCGATACAGTGTTATGCCAAAGAGACATGATAACGTTAGTAGTGAGCTTTTAATGTAATACATTTGTCGTGAATCATAATTATCCTCACCCACATTTTCAAAAAATTAGATGATGTATGATGCCCAAATATCGATCGGTCCCCACCAATGAAAATGGGGATATTTTTGTCTTTATTCCTTGACTTCTCGAAGGCCTTCAGTGGATCACAATTATGTACTTTTACATAAACCGAATCATTATGGAATCAGAAGAAAGGCCTGGAGTGGTTCAGGAATGACCTCACTATTAAATAAAAAACAATTTGTAGTTATCGACAACTGTACAACCACCTTAGGTGACAATAACATGCGGTGTACCACAAGGCTCCATACTAGGCCCGCTACTATTCATATTGTGGGGGTGGGGGCGTATAGGATTACTTTTTTTCTACATATATTTTCTAATTATATTACAGAGCTCTTGTACTATGTATTATTTGATTATATTATATTATGTGGAAAAATCAAAATAAACCTTGAAGCCTTAAAGAAACCTTGAATTTAGCCCATTTCATAATTACACTATATTTTTTAATACATGTCTACAAAAAGTATATTTAAACTAAAGTTCACGTTCAGTTTATTTTCACAAGACATAACAAATTATAAATGCATTACATACTCTCCACAGTGGTGTAAGAAGAAAAAGAAAAGATATCCATCCTTAAAATAATGAAATCGGTCAGAACATTAAAGTTTATCATTTACAATGTAAATCAGTTTAAATATTTAGACATGGTGAATCATATAATGGTGAGTCCGTTAAAAGCATTGTTTGTATACATATCTTTGTCTGCTGTAGATTAAAACATATAAACCCAATCATCCCCTCTCCCATCTCAGAAGCAGCTCAAAAATGTCACATTACGTCAAGATCTTTATTCATATTTTATGCATCCTTCTATTTTCCTTAGTTTTATACCTGTTTATAACTCTGTCATTTTCAAAAGTATTAAAAATAACTGCCTGATGCTAGCAAAAGATGTACCAATTTGGGTAACCGACCTAACGGAAAAGCATATATATAACAAATAATTATGATTCTGAAAGAAAATAAGAGGTCGGCTGTAAACGATTGCAGACCATCGATTGAAATTGTTATCAAAAGACAGCACAAAAACCTAGTCATTATTTTAATTTCAAATGAATATCTGTCAGAGTAGCACAGCACTGTGTTGTGAAAGTGTAAATTTAAACATGAAAAATATTCGAAACGTTTGCACATGGCTACTATGAAACTGTTACGAATATTAGAACAAAAATGTCTTTCATACATATTCTGTAGCTTCTGTTGTTTAGTTTATGTGCATGTATATGTACATGTACGAGAGTGCTCTATCTAAAAATGTGTACAAATAGAAATATACTAACTTATATTTAGTGATTTTTACATCCTGACATTGTCACTCAATTTTCATCGGTTTCTGGGAAGTATTGCTACCCAATTTAATTAGGCGAAAGTCGCAATAATGTTGTAATACAATTTTGTCACCCCAAAAAATAAAAATAAATAAAAAAAACCTTCAAAGAGTTAATTTTATTCCAGACATCCCATATCTTCTTAATCTATATCATCAGGTTCACCTCCCATGTAAATATAACCATCGTTGTACGTCAAACTGTCCCTGGTTGCTCCATCAGCAACCTGGCTATCTGTGATTGGCATTTGAAGTTCAAGTTCAAGTTCAATTTTTATTGAATTTGCACAATTACATTGCATTAAAATCATTTCCGGCTGTTTTTAATTTATATAACATCAATTAACATACATGTACTATCAATTTATACAAAATACAAAATCAATAGAATATGAGTACAGACTGGTTCATATAGGCTTTGGTACAGAAACATAATTAAACACAAATTACAACCATAGTTATACGAGAGATCACTACTGGTAATACCGTTATACGGTTAAATAGGCAGATTACCAGAGTTAAATAAATATGCAGTACCTCCCTATTTACTTAATAACTGATTCTGTAACTAATAATTAATAATTAACAATTACCTCTTGAACCTGTCATTGTCCAGTGTCATGGCATGTATGAGAAGTGACCCCCTAAATCTATTTGTTTTGACTTTCGGTAGCCGGACACGTCCTGATTTGTTGAAAACAATATGCATTATATGAAGAGTTTCATTCCAAAAGGAGCTAAATCCACTTTGGGTACCTAATTCTGAGTAAATCGCCTTTTTTTATTTCTTTACTTTTTCTTTAGCCATGGACCTTAATGTTGTTTTATATTTCAAAGGTGTCACCCGGACCAATAATATATGATAAGAAAAAATCTACCAGCTTTTTCCTGATTTTTACAGAATTTTTTGATTTTTTGATTTTGTGGATTTAGCTCCTTTTAAAATGAAACATAATATTGTACCTGAAAAATTTCATATTTTTTAAATAAAGTCACTGAAATGTATTCAAATTTAGCAGCAAACCTTTCCTTTTAAATAAAAATAGTGAAATCACAACTAAAAAAACATTTTGAAAAGAAAGTTAACATCATATCAAATTTTCATTCCAAAAGGAGCTAAATCCGTTTCATTCCAAAAGGAGCTAAATCCATGTTTCATTCCAAAAGGAGCTAAATCCGTTTCATTCCAAAAGGAGCTAAATCCATGTTTCATTCCAAAAGGAGCTAAATCCACAAAATATAAAAATATTAGTAAACATCAGAAAGAATGGGCAGATTTTTTTTCTCATCATACATTATTGGTCCAGGGCGACAACTTTAATATATTTAACAACATGAAGGTACATTGNTGGTCCAGGGCGACAACTTTAACATATTTAACAACATGAAGGTACATTGCTAAAGGGAAAGTGGAGAAATAAAAAAGGTGATTTTCTCAGAGTGGATTTAGCTCCTTTTGGAATGAAACCGATCTGGATTTAGCTCCTTTTGGAATGAAACATGAAATTCTACCTAAATTTGTTCATACTTCCTGGTGAAATTTTTGAATGTGATATAGTGCATTTTGTCCCAGTGTAGGAAATCATTATTTTAAGACAAATAACTCATTTTGATAAAATATGGATTTAGCTCCTTTTGGAATCAAGCTCTTCATATAGAGGATGAGTTTCATCCTCAATGATGTGATTAAACTCATCAATCATAGCTGATTCAGCTATATCTTGGAGTTGTTTAACAGGTAAGCCAATTACCTTATCTGCAGTTTTCATTACTCTCATCAGTTTCATTTTATTTTGAGAGGAGAGACCAAACGACAAGACAAGACAGGAGAAGGAGATAATTGGTTTGATGATGCTATCATAGAAGAAGAGAAGAGTCTCACTTATAATATTGAATGTTTTCAATTTCCTTAGGAGGTATTACGTTTGGTTAACTTTTGACACAATGATTTGAGTATTGGTATTCCAACTGAAATCCTTTTCAATGTGGGTACCTAGATATTTGTAGTTTGAAACCATCTCTATATCATTTTCATCAATAGCGAACGGCAGAATGACATTATCCTTTTCTGAAATCCACAATCATTTCTTTCGTTTTCTTAATATTAAGGATCATTGACATTCGTTTACACCACGTAACAAAATCGTCCACCTTGGTTCTGTACATGTCCTCATTTCTATCTGTAATTAAACCAATCATGCAAGTGTCGTCTGCATATTTCACAACTTTCCAACAGGAAATTGTCTAGTTTTCTACTTCACTTGTGAATAATGTTAATAATGTAGGCGAGAGGACACAACCTTGCGGAGTACCTGTGTTTAAGATCCTTGTTTGTGAGAGAATATCTTAACACTTCACTTTCTGGGACCTGTTTGACATATGAAGTCGCCTATCCAAAGCAACATGTTTGGGTTAATATTCATGTCATGATACAGCTTATTAATAAGTATATGGGGTACAACCGTATTGAAAGCAGAGGAGAAATCAATGAATAACGCCCTTACATATGTCTTAGGTTTCTCAAGGTGACTTAAAATTGTATGTGACAAAACAGCAACAGCATCATCAACCCCCCCTATTCTTTTGATAGGCAAACTGCAGTGGGTCCTTAAATACCTTCTTTTTTTTCTCCATCAATATACCTTTAAAGGTAAAGACCCGTATTGGAAACGCCCAATTTCAAAAAAAAAATGAAAAAGAATGTCTTTATTACCAATAATTTGAAAAGATATGTTTTGACTAATGCATGATGATAACATTTTTGCCGGAAAACCGCCTACTAATTAATATATTTGGTAAATTAGTTAATCTATTTGACTGTGAGAGACAAACGCACGTGTCACGCACGTGTCACGCACGTGTCACGCACGTGTTCGTTGTCCTATATACATCTTTCTGTGTACAGAGCTTGTAACTTTACGAAGACTTGGCCAAATTTCATACCATTTTGATGATTCCAGAACTAGTACATACCAATACTTATATGCTAGATGATCGATCAACCTTTTCCGATAGATTCCACAACGTTTCTTTCACAATGCAATCTCATGACCATAACTGGTCTTTATCTATAATGACACGTTCAAAACATTTCATGATTATTGGTGTTAATGCTTTAGGTCGGTAATCATTCAAATCTTTTGGTTTTGATATTTTTGGTACTGGTGAAATAATAGCTAATTTCCAAAGCAATGGGACTGAGTGGAATCCATCGACAACTGAAAAAGCATGTAAAAATCCTCTGACAGCTGCTGCCAACATGACTTTAAAACTTTACCACCTAATCCATCAGCAACCACAGCTTTACTACACTTAACAGAGTATAACTCCTTCCTAACATTCTGTTCGTTGATGACTACTTTATCGCCTTCTGTATCATGTGATGAAATTTCCTCCTTAATGTTTGACAACTCATCATAGTCCTGTCGACTTCTACAACAAAACGTGAAAAAAGTTATTCAAACTCTCGACTTTCAATTCTTGATACCCTGTTATTTTCCTAAAACTTCCCCATGCTTTTTTAGAGTCTCCTGTACCTAAGCTATGTTCCATCTTAGACCCGTACTCTCTGAACTTCTTTCCCTTGCTCAATATCATTTCTGTTATGGGCATACAATTTGTCTACCAAGAACGACTTACATGTTTTATCTATCCATGGTTTGTTATTTGGGAACATCTTAAAACATTTCTCATGTATCAACATATCTTTACAGAATCTTATATAAAAACTCACTACTTCAGTAGTATTATCAAGCGACTGTTCGACTAATACCTCCCACTCTGTGCATTCTAAATAGGCTTGCAATGCAGCAGTCTTCGCTTCATTCCACTGTTTCATGTTTACCTCTAGATCTGTGGGTTTTAATCTTTTAAGTTTTTGTTTTATTTCGGTATCAATTCAACGATGTTATGATCTGAGTTTCCAATCGGAGGTCTCGCGATAGCTTTATGAACGTTGTGGACATTACCGTAGCACTTGTCTAGCGTCCGCTCACCTCTAGTTGGGATATCGATGTACTGGTATTACTGGGGTAACGTTGTGTCCAACATGCAAGTGTTGAAGTCCCCTATGATCATCTGAACTGTCGAGGAACTGAGTAATTCAGCTCTGCATTATAAACCTTACTGCTCCCACTGCTTACCACCCCTTCTGCTGATGAAATGCTCGGCTTCGGAGTTGTGTTCTCTTGGTTTAAAAAAACGTATCATGGCCTGCATGTCCCTTAGTGTTGCCTTCACCTTGTACAAGCACCAATTAAGAGATTGTACTCACCAAACCGATGATGATAAGCAGGAAGAGCCCCAGGATGCCCCCGATCACTGCATGTATCACAGAGACGTCATACTCATCGTCGTCCTGGTCGTTTTTAAGATCGTGAACTTTGATTCTCGCAAAGCCAATGGCGTCGATGATCGAGGTCGAAATTCCACTCGATACCGTACACTCAACCATCCTGTCTTCGTCTTCCTCTCCAACCTCCTGTTTTTACTGTCCAACAGTCTCCACTTAAAGGTTGGATTCTCGATGTCGTGCTTGCATGCAAAGACAGCATTGTCGACGCTGAAAGAACCCTCCACATTAATGTAAATTGGGAACGAACACGAAAGAGGTTCGTCTCTTCCTGGAAGTATTAGCTTACAGGGTGACACTTGACGAGTCAAGAGTTTTACGAGCGTTACGATGTGTTGTACGCTCTTGACACGAGATACGACTGTTCCGACCTCACCTCCTTCCGATTCCAGATCACCCGTCATGCCATAAGGTGCATTCCACTCACACCTCATTGTTAGTATGATGCCAAGGATCCCTTTAATTGATAAGGAAGATGTGATTCGACACTTCGGTTGTGGAACCTCGAGAACTGATAAGCTAAATGTTTGGATGACAACATCATGATCATCTTTGCACTGAAACGAGACGTTTGATGTAGCTGCGAACATTAATGATGAGCTGGTTGCATTTCGTCGAACGATATAATCTTCATTTCGAGTGTTAGGATGTACTTGACAGTCAAATCCTCTGCATGTTGCGATTTCTGATGCATCATCGTCATCATCATTATCATATCTCCACCAAGTTACCTTTCCGATGTGTTGAGCATTAGGACATACTAAACAAACATTGCTACCAGTGATTATTTCAATATTCTGCCAACTATTCTCAATCGATATGTTACCATGGTGATGGGCAAGTGATGGTTGGCATAAGCTCGACGCAAACAGACTAGATACCAGAAAGAGCAGCGCCATATTGTGAAAGAATTAAACAGTTCAATATTATTGTGTTGCTTTTTTCGGCTTGGAGACTTAAGAGGTCTTATTTCTATAACACACCTCGCCGTTTACGACAGAATGGTCGAGAGAAGGTTGTCTCATGTAATATTTGTTATTCTATGACATCTCTTTATAAATCACCTGTTGTTAGCTTCTTAGTAGCAAGCTGAAGAGATAAATTGCATTAAATATGTTCTTGTTTCAAATCCTAACACTAGGAAGATTGTTAATCATACTTAAGAGTGAGTTATGATTTATTAATATGTGGTTTACCGCAAGGAAGATTTTTCTCTCATATTCTATATCCTAAGAGTGTAGTATACCATATTACATGTACCATTCCTCTAATGGCGGGAAGAGAGCGAGGGCTTGGGTGCTGTGGGACAGATAGCGTATAGTTATTTAGGGGAGACCGAGTCTAGCTACCTGTTACATAAATTAAATGATGAAGTACATCATTCAAACACAATGATAAATTCCATGAATTTTTTTTATCCTGAGATAAACTTTGAAATTTACGTTTTTTTTTGGTTATATTTTAGACAGTGTACGTCGAACACAAATAAGATTTGTTTTCTTCCTGTCCGTACTTGTGTAAAAAGTTGAATACGTTTGGTATGGTTTAAGTTGTAACATAGTCCAAAGTCCATAGTCCAAAATTTACTCAAACGCTGCTTTTTATATTATTATTTTTTTAAAGAAAAGTTACTTGTGGATTAAAAACTTACCCCTTATCACAGAAACTCAAGAAAGCACACAATGCAAACTGTTGGTACAATATGAAAGAATCAAACTGAACCAAAAGAAAAGAGTTTCTATCGGTTCAAACCAAACGATGAAAAGATAAGTACTTTAAGATCATCAGGTTTGAAATTCACATTGAAGATCATAAAAAAAGAAATAATAATAATAATAATAATGATGATACAAATAATAGCAATACAAATGTTACTTATCAAGAACGCCTGATCAGCTTGAGTACCATGACACCTTCACCTCAGCGATAAATATATTATCCATGTTTATTGTTAAAAATCATGTTGTATATTGAAATATAACTTGAAGTTGAACTTGAACTATATTTGTGGTAAAGGGATAGTTGATTTCTTGTTTCAAACCGCAAATGCCTTCAAAGTGAATGGTTAATGCTCTTATTCTTATTTGCTCTTTTAGGACATACAATAGCTATGAAGGTAATATTAGACCCCAAAATGTGTGAAATTTTGCCAATACGATCATACTTCTTCAGCCCCACTTGAAAAAATACGGTTAATTAATTAATCAATTGATAATGCAATACACGGGCCGGTGGTTGTGCGTATTTTAACGAACACGAAAAAGCCGACAAAAAGCCAATATCGGCATTGGCTAGACTAAAACGTATAACGCACTATCCCGATTTTTTCAACGGCTGGTTCAAATCATCGAATATTTGTGGGGCACTACAAATATTAGAAATCCTTATATTTATGAATTTTTCAGCCGTCTTTGGACCGATTTTGATCAAACAAAGATGATTTTGTCATCTAAATTGTATGTTGTTTCAAATTTGACACTCAGTATTTCATTATCTCACACAAAAAAAAAATGATTTCGTGTAGCGCCCTCTGCAACAAAACTCAACTATCCCTTTAATAATCAATTCAACCTGCACATCCTGTCAAACAAACAGTCATTACACAAACATCCATAGGAAAAGTAATTAATTTTGTATGATTGGAGTGCCTTTGACAATATAAATGTATGTTGAAAAATCTCATTACCGAGTTTTCACTACATCCAGCAAAACAACATAATTATGATTACCCCCAATTTTCCAATAATTGCAACTGGGGGTTATACAAGAAAACTAACGGGAATCAAAGTATGATTTTCTTGTTCAATAAGAAAATGTTGGATCAAGAACGATTTTTTGTGTGTAAAGGAGATATTCTGTAGGAGTATACACCTCTGACAATAACAATCTCGAATAGAGTAGTGGACACATGGAATAGCCTATCTGAAGAAGTGGTTAATGCCCCATCTGTAAATGCCTTCAAAAACAAACTCGATAACTATTGGAAGAAATCACCTTCAGTATATGACTTTGAAAGTAAGTAGAAGAATGCAGAACCATTCCACCCTTCACACACACACACACACCTCGACACGAAACCACAACAAACAGAAGTATTGATGCAAAGAAATTCAATCGATCGATGAACAGGCTCTGTCCTACCAACATCGATGGATTAAAGTGAAGTAAGTAAGTAATGCATATATTATCTCTAAATAGTCGATAGGCTTTTGACATCAATGTTTTGTGTATTCGTCATAATGTTAATGATCAATCTCTTTCCTTTTACGAACTGTCAATACATGGATCAATGAATCATATGAAATGAAAGCTAGAATGCTTAAATCGAAACCGAAAATAGGCCTACACGAGAAAGGCTTTTACTAAATGGTGTTATAACATTTCAAGTGCTGGATGCAACGTCTTAAAAATATTGTCACTCCTCAACCCTTTAAGCGGTGATATTTTAGATTG
The DNA here is from genome assembly GCA_003118195.1 of Hemicentrotus pulcherrimus. NCBI lineage: Eukaryota > Metazoa > Echinodermata > Echinoidea > Camarodonta > Strongylocentrotidae > Hemicentrotus > Hemicentrotus pulcherrimus. The sequence continues at coordinate 790 of BEXV01006080.1, read as the reverse complement.
TAATAACTGCTTCGGTTTTAAACATTGGATTATAATGCACTAAAAGAATGAATGATTTTCATGACTTAAACTGAAGAACAGCACGCGTTATTTGTATTACACCGCTGTGTCTTTACTCATGATTTGTCTGTTTTAGAGTGACTTTCTACCTTATATAAAAGCCACTGATTATAGATAGGAAAAATGACATCAAATCCAAAACAGCTGGTAGTATATTGTTAAACTTACAGACGCGTGATTCCCTAATTCGTTTGATTTTTAGAGTTATTTTTAATCAAAACTGAAGATTATAAAAAGTTTCCTCGGGGATAGCCTTTCATTACCTCCATCCTCAAAACAGCCTAGAGAACATAATTAATGGATAGTACTAATTTTTTCAGTAGGCCAGACTCTTGCAATTAAAACCACAATATCAAATGATGTGACTTCAATGGCTCTGCTGCAAATCACAGGACATAATTTACCCAGAGTTTGGTACCTTAGTTTCAGTTGGTCTCAACTTAAAGTAACATTCAAAGTCACATTTTGTCTTCTCCCATTTGCGTTTATTGAATTTCTTTTGTTTTTAGTTGCCCCAGCAAAGAAGTATTCACCATATTGTGCCCAACTCGAACATGGTTCACCAAACTTTCCTAATCAATGTCTTTTTTTTTTTTAAAGCTTTTTTGCCTTTATTCAGATCTTCATATTTATACAAAATGATAAATAGGAACACAATTGTTCTTACAATATAAACATGTAGTACATTGTCTTCTCATACATTATAAACACAGACATATTCAAACAAATA
>BEXV01006077.1:0-12802 GCA_003118195.1 Hemicentrotus pulcherrimus | reverse complement strand
CCTTTGTCGGATTTTCGTCAAACCTTCACTGATATGTTTCTCTCACTGTTCTGCTTTTATTAAAAACAACTTAAGTTCAGGGTGGACTTTCCCTTTAAATGTGCAAATGATAAGTTGATTTTAATTTGTTCAACTTGAGTAAACATTTTAATCGCACGTGTGAAAGTGAATCTTATACATGTGGTGCTATGCCAGGGACATTACTGTATAATTTGTTGCCGTTTTGACGAACAGTAAAAGTGGATAAATGTAAAGGGGAATAAGAGATTCTGTCAATTTATATTGACCTGTATTGTGTTTATTTAGTCATTGCAAGTGAAGTTTTGCTTTGAATTATTCATGTAGATTTCTGGATAATGTAATTTACAAGCAAGTGGTTTGTACTGTTCAGGGTGTAAATGTCTCCTACTTCATTATGCGCACAGCTAGAGCCAAGCTTTATACATGGGGCTTTGCATTGAAAGCAGTCTTCATATTTTGTTTTAAAACATAAACAGAAAGTTATGAATTATTGGTTTGTAAAGACTGATTGAGTATATTTGTGATAAAGGAATGTAGTTACAATTTTATGGGGATTATTAGGAACAAGTGTTGATTTTCAGATTGGGTTGATAGTTTGGAAAGATGTGATTTAAACATGTTATTGAGATAGGCTTTTGGATTTCAGCCATAGTATTTATTTTCGTTTAGCATGAAAGTATACATTTGTAGTGACAAATGTTTGATTAAGTCAGTTGCCTTTATTAATTATGCAAATACATGTTTATGTATGACGAGGTTCAGGTTTAGAACAGTTTGGGTATTTGGTATACAGGTGGTTTATATTAATGAGTACAAGTTCATTAAGTTGTATTAGAGGCACTCAGAATTAAGAAAACAAAAGAAACTTTTTTCGTGCAATACTTATTAATTTATTGTATTTTCTGTGCATCTGATTCTCATTACAGATTGAATTTTGTGTCTGTGTTGTCTTCATACTACGTTGGAGGCAGCTAACAAAGACTTCACATTAATCCCATTTCGGGTTTGGAACTTTCGCAATTTGTATCATGGTCAGCGAGCCAGTCATCCATGTGCGACCAAAAATCATCAGAAACCTTGTCACCATGAAAATATGGGAGATGTCATCTTGGAGCTGGTCAGGAAGCTGGATGATAAACGGCGTGAAATACAGGAAATGAAACAACACTTACAGAAGCTTGACTCTAAAGTACAAACTTGGTCAGCTTTTGCAAGTAAGCACTTTAAGGCCATCGATAGTGCGGTAAACGCTACGTTCGAGAGTAAAATGGAGAACTTAAAAGACAAGAAAGTGGATAAAATTTGTTCAATAAACGAGGAGGCAGATGAGGAGATATATCTGGTTAATGAGAAGAGGAAAAGGCGGATCAAATCATGTAACGAAGAAGCAGAAGAGCAAAAACTTATCATCAGAAAAAAAATATAGCAAAAGTTGAATCAGAGACAAAGGCAATTAGCGAGATGGTTGCTTAAATATCCAAGATCTTAAAAGTAAGAATCAGCATGCAATCCCTACTATGGATAATGATGACACCAAGATCAAACGAATCAAACAAGATGACAACACATTGGTGGTTGAAGCTCCTCAAGTGCTTGCATCCCTAGATGATAATTTCAGCTGGAATGTTTATCAAGGTGTTAGCGACTGTCTCGCCCAAATCCAGTGTCAAGTTCAGAAAGTGAAGTTTGTCGAGGATGAAGTAGGTGGGGAGCACTACGGGAGAATTGATGGCTATATCGGTAAATGGGAGCTTGGTAATTCAATCCACATTCCAAACAAAATCACAAGGATATTCTCTCGCTACATGGTTGAGGTCGATCAAAAATATACACAAGTTAATCTATACAACAATTATAAACGTATTTTTATACAACTTCATCATATGCATCAGATCGTTTCTAATAATATGATTTAAGCAAAAAGATATCGAAGAGCGTAGAGATCCAACATATACATCACACGACTCTTTACATTAGCTAATCGTCTACACTTGATTTCACGTTCATTACTATGTAAACACAGGCACAGAAAACAGCCGTTCCCGTTTAGTAGTTATGATTATATATCTGATTTGTCTTCCTTTTTATTTGTGCACTGATATATTCTAGATGGGTGGTAGCATGCATCGCTTGAAATGTGAAGGTTGGAATCCCGTTTATATATGTATTTCCATTGCGAGCTTACACTAAACGTAAACAGTAGGACATTTCGGTGAATAGAAAACAAGATTTAGTAGATGAAAATAATATCACCACCTATGACCCCTACCTCCATATCATACAGCATGACATGATTTTACACTCTGCCAGTATGTTGGTATACTCGGGTAAGCTATGAAGGTATGAAGTAGTGGTTAGGGGATATGGGTTTCGTTAAAAGACGTGGTGTGTCGGTAGTGGTAAGTGGATGTGGATATAGTTAGAAAGGCATGGTGTATTGGCAGTTGTAAGGGGATATGAGTATAGTTAAAATGCATTGTGTATCGGTAGTGGTTATGTTTGATACTTTTGTGGCAGACAAGAAGTTGAATTCTTAATTAAGATTTGTGTAGTCACGAGGCACACTATACTTGTTTTTTTTTTCTAATTCGCATGTTGTTCAAATAATTGCACTGACAGTTTTATTTCGGCAGGGTTGCCTCTTCAGTTAAAATTTATAAAGAGGAGGAGGATGGGTGTGTGTGTGTGTGAGAGAGAGAGAGAGAGAGAGAGCGAGAGAAAACAAATAATAATAGAGAAATCATGTCTACCTGTACATAAATAGATATAGATTCATTATGTACGCGGCAATATCTCCGGATAGCACACAAAACAGTAATACAAAAACCGCATTAAAATTTACTCTCTGTTCAGAATTTCAATGATTCCATTGTTTCGACTCTAAGCACTGACAAGTTCGTTTACAACTCTCATTAACAATAATAACCCGTTTCTTGAAGGGAGGCAGTGACTTATTTTGTATCATTCTAATGTATTTATGATGCAAGCTTTTCCATTTAAAATATGTGTTCTGTTGCCCGCCAACAACACGTACATGTATAATGCTTTTGTTGTTGTACAGACTGCCATGCACTCATTCTGCTCCTAAATATTCTCTCTTCAGGTAACGTTAATATTAAAATTAACGATGTAACACTGTTTATGACGATAAACCGGTATTTTAGTATTTTGATCATAATGTTATATAAAGAGAATGGATTGAGAGATTTAACATGAGTGTCGTATAACTTACATCATAATTATATCACTTCATGTTCTATTGTTGGCCTGAAGCTAGGTTTAACACATTAACCAGCGAACTAAGAACATCAACAAACACAGCACTTTGACCTTAGAACCAGTGACGTAAACATTTATATGATTCCTTTTCTTTGAAACTTTTTTTTCAATTTGTGCACCGATCCATGGCATTTCACAATACGGACTGCACCTTCCTTGTCAGCTGCATACAATCAAACTGTACACAGCAATTCTACATCGTTAGCTGGTAGCAGAGAGGTCTTCATCACAACGGGATAATCTTGATAACTACTCGTAAGTAGGGATCTTACATGAATTATGATACTTGTAATCATTATGACACAAAATTAAGAAGTTAGATAAGTTTAATGGTTGTCTTATTTCTCGGCCTAGATGTGACGACTTCAGAGGCGCGCTATAGTTTGACTGCATTGATTAGCCTGTAATATTCACCTAGCATTTATTTCATTTTACTTAACCGTTACTGTATACATCGTGATGAACTGTTGAGAAATCGGAATGGCAGAATATATAATAAAGGTAAGAAGGAATGCTTTATGTTATATCAAGGCCTCGTGTCTGATAGACGCCGAGCGACTAAAAAGAGACTAATCGCGGAAACCCGAGTGAACGCCAGAGCGAGTGGCCCAGCCAAGTAGCCTCTCGTAATCTGGTTTGGATTTTGTTTAATGTTAACCCTCGTTTTCGACTGGAATTCTCTACCGAAAGGGTAGCGTCCAATCACCGAACGTACCACCGCGTGACATCGGTATATATTATCCATCACGTGCACAGTAGACTCTACGTAGTACGAATACCTACAACATCGAACGAACGAGTTGGACTGGTTCATTTTATACACAGAGCTAGGTCCACTTAATCATCAAGTCATCAAAATATGCTTCATATTCTATTGTAATATTGCATGATAAATTGATTTGTATGTGATATCTTTTATTAATCATTTATATGTTTATCTCTTAAGGAAAACTAGTTAAGGTTTTTTACCTTTTCTTACATGTTTTGATAATGAAATAATCGCGAGCGAAATCAACTGGAAAGTAGACATTCTGATAGATCAATAATTCCAGAATCACGAATAATACACCAGTTTACAGTTGTATCAGTGCGCATGCGCAGACTGGGCGCCATTTTAGATTGCACCCAAACAGGGTGCCAATGACCCGAGGTCACGTATTTATATTATGCGTAAATTAAGATTGCGCCCATGCAAATGATGATATATGCGCGCACAACGCAGCGCGCACGCAGTGATATCATCATAATTTGCATGGGCGCAATCTTATTTACGCATAAAAACATGACCTNACGCAGTGATATCATCATAATTTGCATGGGCGCAATCTTATTTACGCATAAAAACATGACCTGTAGGTCATTGGCTTTGTTTGGGTGTCATTTGAAATGGCGCACACAACTGTAAACTGGTGTAGTCATGCATAGCTGGGGTGGAAAAAAGCCAGAGTCACGAGGCGTTCTCAAAAGGCTAACCTGAAAGCGAACAATGAGACATTCTGGTCTGAATAGATTATCAGATTGAGTAAATGAACAGAATATCATCACCTTTGACCTCCATATCATAAAACATGACATGCTTTCGCAGTCTGTCAATAAATATGCTGTAATACTCGGGAAGCTATGAAGGTATGACGTAGTTGTTAGGGGATATGTTGTGGTAACCATGGGTAGTAATAAATTCGGTGTATTGGCAGATGTTGGGTTTGATACGATATAAGGGAATGTACTATGGCAGATAACAAAAATATATCATAATAATATGAGATTTCCTGGCCAAATTCGCGAGTTTGTCATTCAAATTAATTTGTCTTGCGTTCAAATTCGACCGTTTTAGTGCAGTCAGGTGTATTTTGGGTTTTATAGTCCCTTTTCTAGTTTTCAAATCTATGGAATTTCCGTTAAAATCTAGGTATGTTTCCGATTCAAATTAATGAACAATGTGCTTCTTTCGCTATTTGGTCATTCGATTTGGCGCAACACGATTTTCTGACAACGCGACGGTGTACTTCTAGCATTCTAATTCATTTTTAGCATTCAAATTAGCAGTTTGTGCACTTAAATTGATGGTCAATATATATTTCTCGTTTATTACACACTTTGTATAGCTCATTCTTTTTCTTTCAAGATTGTTTTTTTTTCATATGTATTTCATGTGTATTTAATTTTCTTGCATTAATTCACTTATAATTATCTGATATTCATCAGCATTTAAGTTTGATTGTTAAGAAGAAAACAACGACTTGCATCCACGGACCTGATGGTCTCAGTATATTTGTAAATGTACATTTCAAACATACCATTCGTTGATTTTTGCTCGTTGATTTTTCTTGTTTATATAATTGTTTTATATATGTATTGTGAAACAAAATGTTCATGCTTATGAATGAAGTTTACTAATAAAATTCAAACAAGACATTGATGGGTTTGATAAGGATGTGATACAATACGAATGTCATGATCAAAGTGTATCGTACATATTCGCCTGAGCGGCCTGACCAAGTATAAACATATCAATCATTATGGGCTGACGAGCAATAGAAGTAGAAAACAAACAAAAATAAGGGAAACAGTATATGAAATGCTAGATATTCTATATCAACTTCTGTTTCAGCTATCCTGTTAATTTCCCTCCACCCATCGTTTATGTCTTTGATTATCTTTGTTCTCTGATGCGCCTCTGTACCATGTCTTAATATCATTATGCCATTTGTTTGTGTTATTGTTACCGATGCAGGTTACTTGCCACCATCTGCTTCTCATCATGGCGTCCAAGTTCCCAGCAGAGGGAGATGAAAAGGTCAAGCTACACACTAGAAAAGGTCATGACATGAAATGGTCATGTGACATACACGGTGAGCCAATCGCTTTTTACTGTAAAGAACACGGGTTATCTGTCTGTGACCGATGTGCTATCAAAGATCACCAGAAACCATGTCACCTTGACAATATCGAAGATGTCATCTTGGAGCTGCTCAGGAAGCTGGATGATAAACGGCTTGAAATAGAAAGATCAAAACCCCACTTACAGGATCTTGACTTTAAAATACAAACTTGTTCAGCTGATGCAAGAAATCATCTGCAGTCGATCGATGGCGCCGCTAACGCTACGTTCGAGAGTAATATAATACGCTTGGAGGACAAGAAACAGGATAAAATTAGATTAATACACGAGGAGGCAGATAAGGACATACGGAAGATCAATGAGAAGAGAGAAAAACGGATCAGATCATGTAACGAAGAAGCAGAACAGCAACAAATAATCATCAAAGAAAGCCAAGCAAAAGTCCTTTTAGAAACAAATGAAATAAGAGAGGGGATTTTTAAGAATATAAAAGATCTCACAAGAAAGAATCAGCACGCAATCAGCAATATGGGTAATGTTGACGCCAAGATCAAAAGAATTAAACAAGATGACAAAACAATAGTAAATGAAGCCCCTCAAGTGCTTGCAACTCTTGATAACTATTTAAATTTGAATGTTCATGCAGATGTTAGCAACTGTCTTGAACGAATATGGAGTGAAGTTCAGAGAGTGAAGTTTGTTGAGGGTGAAGTAGGTGGGAAACACTGCGGGATAATTGAAGGCTATGTCGGTAAATGGGAGCTTGTCAAGTCAATCCACATTCCATCGATTGTCAATTTACCTTTAGCGCGTGGTTTGATCAGTGTTGATGAGATATGTGTGCGGGACGCAGGGAACGATGACACGTATGTTACAAATATCAACACTGAACACACACAGAAAGTCATTGAAGGAGATAGTAACATGTTTATTACATCATGCGCGTTCGTAGACAGCAGCGTGATAGTATGTGGTACGGGGGGACGAAGCATCACGGGTGGCAGCTTTAATGGATGCATCACTCTCTATGACAGACAATGGAAGGTGATTAGATACATCACCATACCGAGGAACAGCAGCAATGCATTTGCCCAGGTTTATGTTGATGTTGACAGGGATGGGATGATCCTCGCTGCTCTGTATAATCAGTCTAATATCTACGTCATCAATCCTGCTGATGGTAAGATAGTAAAAACCATTACGATGCAGGGCAAGGTGATTAAGGGTGAGATGCAAGCCTTGTCATCAGGTGATATCGTTATGAGTACAGGTAATAGGGAATTGACTGTCATCTCACGATCAGGAGATGAGAAGGCTATCTTACTATGTGATGAGTGGCGTGGCCGATATTTGGACGAGCCACGGTGTCTGGTTGACAAACTGACAGACACACTCTACATCACATACTGGGATAGCAAGCGTAGTAACTGGGCAGTTGATCAGGTGTCATGTGATGGTATCATTCAGGCAAAGAGGATCGTGGAATACAAAGAATCAGACCGGAGCAGCTGCTTTAACCCATGCCTCATAACTCCTTCTGGTAACATCGTAGCTTGTGACGGAAACATGTTGTTTGTGTACAAGAAGAGATTTATTGTATGAGTCATCGGAAGAAATTGATATAAATTGGAATAATTAGCCTCAACGGAATATTGAACTTTGATTGTGCATACAATGGAACTTGAAGGTATCTGTATTTTTTCTGATGGAATTTGTTTCATGCACTTTGTTGAATGCTTAATACGGACTAGTAATACGTTATATGATTTAAACATCTCTGGGACTTCTTATAACTTGTTAAAAACCCCATACTCAGAATAAAAGAATTGCTCACCTTTCAATAATTGCATTGTATTTTCGAAATATAATAATTTAAATTGGAATTATAGTCATTCAAATGATTTCTTCAGTAATTGAACAACGCGTTTTGATAGTATTTTTGGGTTACAAACTGCTTAAGATATACCAGAAGAATCTTATATCATGTATGTATTTAATATATATATCTAAACGATTAATTTCGTGTCTAAAAATTGTTTAAGCTTTCATGCGGACAATTACTCAATGTATTAGATTTACATGAAGCATTTATTGACAAATAACTTCTTATTTTAGAAGACAAAAGAAACCAATACATATATTCCCTTTCGATATCAAGTCTCAGCAGGCTTAGCCACTTTGAAATAGGGGGGGGGGATGCTATTTTTTAAATAATAGAATAAAATTTCATGAATTTTCTTCTTTGTCCTAAGTCATCGCGATATTTCAATTGGGGTTAGGGATTGGGATATTTTGTCCTAAATCGTCCAAAGCAGGATTTATCAAAATAATGTCAGTGATGTGTAAAGGTAGATAGAACATGGAGGGTTATGATCTACTGCTTTGTAAGTGTGCGGACGATATAATGAACTTAGACATGGAATTCTTTATATTGATTACTGTTGATTTATATTATAGATGTATACCTTGATAACGATATTAGTATTGCTGTACATGTAGGTACGATATTAAAGATAATTGTACAGGCCATTCAGTAAACCTCATAATCTCTTGCATCTATATAAAATCACAGAGTATGACTTTGTTATGTTATTTCTTTTCATTCCGCTCTAAAACATCTTTCCAAACTGCTTTTCGTCTATCTCAAATCAGTCCAACTGAAACACAACTGTGACATACCCTTCATGAGTTTCATCAGCCATGAAGACTTATTTTTTGGTTTCTCCACTTCGGTTTCTACTTTTTTTTCTACATTAATCCCTCAATAATTTGTACATACGAGCAAACCTTTTTTGTATTATCATAACCCACAATATTTGGTCTGTCCCTGGTAAAGTATATTTGAAAGAAAATCACTAATGATTTCGTTGAAATAAATAACAAGTTAAATAGAACTATATTTCAGTTACATTCATTACAGTAAGCCTATATTCATGTATTTTCACTTTGTTCTGGGTTTCATTTCTAGTCATATAAGTAGTGTAACATATGAGGCTCGAGGGGCTTAATAATGTAATAACAAAAACATCGGGCTTGTAAATACTGTTTGCAAACATTTGCTAAACATTATAGATGACAATAGGAAACTGCTTATGGAAATAGGCATTTAGGAATATTTCAATTATAATGCTTTGTCATTTAAAGGAATTGTTTCATCTTATTCAAATATATCTTAATTTCGCCTAAAATAACACTTGTCATTATTGCAAAGATTAGTTCTTTAGCGTTAACGAAATGCTTCTTATTATGAAGATGAGTTTGGGAATCATGTTTATTATCTTCATTTTCACTCTGGTATCTTATTATTTTATTACTTGTGACCTTAGCAAGAAAACCATGGTAACCAGGGTTTTCGTTTCATTAACCCAATTAATTAAAATTGGAATTTCATGAGAATACTTAATTAGTGTGTGTCATTATTTCAGTGTGACCTTTGATATTTATTAATTGAAACAGTATATTTTGTTTCAAAAAGTAAAATCGAACGAGCATATACCATAGCTTGAATATAGTTGAGTGATACAAGCGAACTAAATGGAATAATTCAGAAAGAATGAGAGAGAGAGAGAGAGAGAGANGGGGGGGTAGAACGGTGGACGGAGTGGATGTGGAGACACCGGTAAGAAACAAGAAAAAAAATACCTAGACATGTAATTATGCTAGCTACAACACTAAAAATAGACCCCCAATTCCTCAAGAAAAGAAAACAAAAGAGAGGCTCTTGAACACTTTACTTCAAAAAATGGGATAACTTGCTCATTTAAGGTCGGCGAGGCAAATACTTCTTTCTCAAACTCAAACATTTTAAAAATATAATTTGGTTATAAGGACACGGAAGAGACAGGATGTCCAACCAATATGTAGATGTGACTGTGCTCGGGAAGGGCGGGGGATTTGTTGAGCTATGTAATGAAGAGGGGAGGGGGATAGGTAAGTTTGTATGTATGTCTGAGTATGTGAGCTTGTGTGGGGGTGTATGTCTGTCCTTGAGGCTTTGATTCATAATGTTCCTTCAGTATAATTAATTTCAAAACAACATATACCGTGTATTAAACTATATTATGTATTTCTGAGGGATGTACACTTGTCTTTATAATTTGATATGTTATGTAAATCAATGAAGATGTATGATTTAAACAAAAATATATATTTTGTACTGCATGAATACAATAAAGAATGATACAATACAAACAAACACGAGCGTTAGGTCAGGAATATTGTTTAATTATATTATGCATCAATAAGACTATCGTGATTATTCATCATAACCCTGTTGATTGTTTTGGTACTGACTGCGATGGTGATGAAGATAAGAATGACGGTAATGATTGGGATGACGAGGATGTAAATGTATACTCACTATAGTTATATTATATATCATGGTGATGATGCATCATCATCTTTGCCATTATCATCATCATCATCATCACCTCGATCGTCATAATATCACTATTTCATTTTCAGGAACTGATAATTTATCATCAGAATGATCACTATGCTTTGTCCTAATCGATGAGTAATGTTTATTGTGCTCTCTAGTTACAGGTTTATTACTAATATTAGTTCAGGGGGTTCCCAAAAGACAAGGCCTTTTCGTTTGCAAGGTAAAGATTAAAGTAAATTTGTTTGTCAAACTGAGAAGTCAAATGATATTCAGGACACAAAGGATGCCTGTTATAATATGCATAATCATTCCTTATCCATGTATAGGAATCAAAGAGGTCATGGGTAATAATAAGCTTTGATAACAATACAATAACATCTTCATTTCAATGCAAGTATTAATGCAAAGGAGTAAATCAGAAACAAAACGATTTCCATGATTTGCAAATTGAAATTAAATTTGATATTACTTTTCTTTTCTCCATTTGGAAATTTTGTTTGATCCTGCAAGACCATGTTTCTAGCTACAGAGTCAATTTTCAAAATTGTTTAAAATTTGATCTGGTAAAAAAAAAAAAAAATTGTAATAATGCAATGATTTTTCTTTCCGATTCTGTTAAGCATCATTGAACCCCTTTCCTTTATTCTGTAATGACTGTTGCATGTTAGCAAACTCCTCATAATGTAACAAAACAACTTTTGATAATACTGAAGACGAAACGGTCATTTGTTGTAGACGATATACATGAAAGACAACATAAAAACACGAACTGAGATAAAGGACATATGACTTGGTCCCAGACATTGGGATTCCTCTTTCGGCCCATACCAACCATTATGTAATGGTAAACGAGTCTCGCCAAGAGATGACGCTCTGCTTTGTTGCCGAATAAACTGGTTGACTAATGCATGACTAGTAATAGTTGGAGATGGCGCGCTTCACTCTCGATCGGTCGGGCAAGGTAGCTAACTTTCAGACGATCTCACAATGCTTGTAACGTAATCGAAGGACTTCGTTGGGGTATAATTTGAAATTGATAATCACTTTATATACTCTTTAATTAGGCAAATATAGATTCTGATACAAGCCCCCTTAATCACACAACAGTATTTATATTTTACTTACTGATATTAGACTAGTAAAGTAAATTTATAGCCACCTCACTCATACAAGATACCCAAAACGTACACCCCAAAACAGTTTGACACAACACCGTTTACGGAACAGCGCACGCTACATCGAAATTAAATGTAGAACTGAAAGGTATATTCAAGGTTCATTAACCATGTTTGTAACACTGCTGAATACTAAATGACATTAAAGTCCTTTAAACATGCATACGTATAGAGCTATGCTATTGGCTCAAGACTGACATATGTGATGTAGCTGTACATTTAATACCACTGAAATAGTGTTATAATTAAAGGAATTGTATAAAATCATTTTGGCTTTAATGCAAAAATCGCTTTTTCCACTTTTCTCCCCTAAAATTGTCATTCTCATTCCTCTTTCTGTCTTCCTCTCTTCCTCTCCCTAATTTTCTCTATTCAGCTCTATCTCTCTGTCTATCTCCCTTTCTCTCTATGTAGTTCATTCTTTCTCCTTCTCCTCTCTCTATTTCTGTCTGTCCTCTATTCTCTCTCCCCATTTCTCTATTGTTTCTCTCTCCTACATTCTTGCATTGTAACACTCTCTCAGTAGACTCACACACCCACACCCACACCCACGCCCCATATCCGTTAACAAGCACATAATAAATACACTGTAAAGTACATTACCCTCCACAACTGAGTTACATCCCTAAAAACACAACAAACATGAACATTGATGCAAAGAGTCCCTGGTTTATAATAGAAAAAAAAAAGGTTCGGATATTTTAGCTGCGCACCATCGCCCGTAGTCCGAACCAATTAAAAGTATCCCCTACCCCCTCTTTCCTAATGAATTCTTTAAAATAACAAGCAGAATAACAATACAGAAAGTAACTACTAACAATTGACTGACATTGTTAATTGCACAACACAATGCCACTAGGCTATCGTCGATCCAACAGTAAAAGTATCAAGAGAGGACCAGTAACTACGCCCTCTCACATTGCCGGGCGGAAATCATCGAATGACGATGGAAACGCCATTATTCGCAACAACAACAACAATCTTTCCCGGGTCGATCGGACAGTAAAGAAATGCATTGTTTCTCTCATATGTCACTCACAAAGTTTATGTTACAAATTAATGAACTATAATTTCAAATGAGAGAGAGAGAGAGAGAGAGAG
>BEXV01006062.1:0-12906 GCA_003118195.1 Hemicentrotus pulcherrimus | reverse complement strand
GAAATTATGTAAATTAAGGCTTCTTACTCATGATTCGTGTCAGCAGATTTTTTGGAGCATAGCCTAATTTTGATCCTCATACATATACAAATGTCTGGTGAAAAAATTATGCTTTTGTCCGGCCTGTCATGATCAAAGGTATATTTGTCACTAAGCTACCCCACTAGAAGGTGAGCAATCCGCTACGGCGGGCGCCATTGCTAGTGACACGCCATTGTCATTGCACGAGGGCCCCAGCGCACCGGCCATGATGCCCCAAGAACTAGTTTCCTTTATGCTGGAATCGAGAGCCTCGTTCACTCAACTAAATGGTAAGCTTGACAAAATAATGGATGATATGGCCAATATGAAAACAGACCTGGCAAATACAAAGAAAACTGTATCAGATCTAGAAACGGGTCTAACTTACACCTCCGATAAAGTCTCTAGCATTGAAAAAGAAGACCTACCTCAACTACGTTCTTTAATTGACAATAAAATCGAAGAACTAGAGGAAAAAGTAACCTTGAGTGAAATACATGACAGAAAACAGAACCTGCTTATTTACGGAGTGAGACAGAAGAATGAGAAGGAAGATATCTATGAAGTGGCACAAGAGGTCTTTGTGCACTTCATGGGGATTTCGAGGGAAGAGGCAGCTCGGATCCCGCTTACTAATGCTCACAGGCTACGGCCCCAACAACTCGTGGAGCTGCAGGAGTTCGTCACCAGCCCCCCACAATTATCAGGTTCGTAAGGATGATTGATCGTGATCGCTTGCTGTATGGCTTCGAACGGCGACCACGCCAGCCAAGTACACACCCATCGACCAGTGCCCAGCCGCTCATTCCGCCCCCGGAATCGTCGCCCTTCAGTAAAGTCACTATCCGCACTGATCTGCCCCCCAAGATGAAGAGAGAGAGGGGGAGGTTAGCTTCAGTCGCGTATACGCTACGAAAAAAGGATCACTTAGCAACAAGAATAAAAATCTTGGGATCGAAGATAATTCTACAAACGCGCAAAATCACACGGAATGGAGCCGCCCCAGAAAATTGGTCTGCTTGGTCTGAACCCGACAATGGAGAGAAGTAATGAGGTCAGCCACACTAAATAGATTCAAGAGATCTTCAACAAATAATTTAACTTAATGGTGTGTTTTCATCATTATAGTGTGTTTGCACCATTGACATTTACAATTTTTTAAATATTTTATTTATATAGATCTAGATTTGCAAGTTCATATCCATTATTGGTTATGTTCACAATTTAAGTCTTTTGTGATGATCATTTTTTATATCATTATACATGTATCACATGAAATTCTCATTTTATGCGATCCCTCCTCAAGATGTAAACAAGCAAATGTTGGGTGACTAGTTGAAGCGTACAGCCTGGAGGTTGATCAGTTCTGCCCTGAATTTAATTGTTCATAAAACTCTGATATATACATACCAACTACTGACTGTTTTAATCTCCTAATGAGTTTTCTATAACTTCAGGACTCTTTTATCAAGTCTCAATATGAAAACCTATTGATGTAGACAAACTCCCCCTTGCCTACTAAGTTTTACAATTTTAATACAGGAAAGGTCATGCTAAGGACAAAATAAAATGTTTCTGTGTTATTCCTACATACATGTAGTCATGAAGATATACAGAGGTTCGAATTGTTTATCGTGATACAATGAACTAGGGCTTGCGTCTTCAATTGTGGCTGCATGCTTGTTCATTGCATTTTTGGTTCCTTCTTTTCTTTGGTTACTTGTGAAATTGACTTATAGTCAATTTCATATTGAATTGTGTAAATATGTTAATTAACTGATCCTTGTTTTGCATACATGGGTAGGTTAGGAAGCTATAAATGCGTCTTCCTTCATTCAGAAAAAGATTCATTCGTTCAGGAAAATTATGTGGATATAACACTTCTTTTGGAAATACCTGTATTAAGTTTTGTATCTTTGAGGTAAAAAGTGGTACCTCCTATAATTTTTTCCCGATTCTATCCATAAACCAACAAAAAAATACATGGTGTTCATGTTGTTGATTCAAGACTGTTGTATTCAATTTAGTGGCTGTGTTAACAAACAAATATAATTTAAAAAAATGTTCTCAAACAAATCAAAAGACCAGTTGGTGTTTTATTTCTGTATTTACTGTTATGCATACAACTAGAGCGTGCATCTTCAACTAGAGCTTCATGCTTGAGATTGTCTTGCAGTCAAATTGTGAATATGTTTAAATAACTGAATCTTTTGTTTTGCATATGGGGGTGATTTACCTGGCCAGGTGGTACATTCCTTTTTAAATGGATCTTCGGTATATTGTCATCATATTGACACAAAGACATACCACATTTGCTTTTATTAATTAGCTAACAGTATGTGGTGTTTTGACTGCTCACAGTAAAAGATCCATCTAGTTTTATCGTTGCATTTTTCATCAAAAAAATACCATTCGCAGGTTTAGAGTGAGGCAATAGATTAAAACATTTAAAACAGTCGAGGGGTTTAAGGCGCTTGACTGGAGATGCGGAGGTCAAGGGTTCGAATCCCGACACGACACTAATATCCTTTGGCAAGATATTTACCTGCACTTGCTACTCTCCACCCAGGTGTTAAATGGGTACCCGGTTGGATGCAAAAGTTCATGTGGTTGGATAAGCAAGTGTGCGCTTGTAAAATGGCAACTGGCTGGAATGCTCTCCAGGCGTGCGGGTAAGCCTGAATCCGATAAGTGGGGTAATAATATATCTGTAAAGCGCTTAGGCACATCGTTGGATCGATGTATTGGGCGCTATATAAAAAAGGGGGTTATTATTTTTTATTATTATTATGATATGTCATGGTCATGTTCAACCTGTGATGTCACACATCTAAGCAGCGTTCGAAGAGCTCTTCAGGTGCCATGCCGGGACTGTATTTAAGCGTTTTGTAATTTATAATGATTATTACTTCTAATGTTCCAAGCATTCAACTTTGATAACTTTGTCCGATAAAAGCTTCACCTTTGCAATAATGAAAATAAAGTTAGTTTTAAAATCAATAAATATCTACTTTAAGCAATATGGGAAAGAATAATTATGTAGTAAAAAATTACATTGCTTTAAAACAGGCCGGCGTTCAAGGGCTGTTTCTATCTCTACATCCAGACGGAGTTGTGTGAGAGTACACTAGAAACGTGGCTGGAGAAACGCAATAAGAAAATACCAAATACTGAGAGTAAGTAGACAGTTGTTGTAGAAAATTTATTGTCTGAGTCAATGTACATTTTCATGTGGATTGATGTAGTATGAAGCCCTCTTTATCAATAATTGACTGCAGGAATTTGTAGATTTTATTAGATCTTTGCATCTGTATAAGTAAATAATATTCATTTCATTACACAAAATGATTGTAGATCCAATTTGATTTGGTTTGATTTGATTTGATTTGGTTTGATTTATTGGTTTCTTCATCTTTTTTTTTTCTTCATCATACATTTCATGAACATAATATGGTTTGATACAATATTTTAAGTGTATAATAAACAAAATTAAACAAATATATTGAATGCATAATTACATTAGATGCAGGAGTGCTACAGAAATAAGCAAAGTAGCTTGACGTGCCCGCAGCCCTCAACTTAGATACAACAACAAAAATATAAATAAAATAAAAATGTGACTTAATTGCAGCGAAGAAAAGGAAAGGGGAGAGAAGGAGCGTTGGTAATAATACAGTAAATCTCATACATCTGCTGATTGAATGCAGGTTAGTTCATGAATGGATAAACGATGCTAGGTCGTGGACGATTACACATCATTGTTGAATATACAGTCAATGTACACACGAACATTACAACGACAGGATCATGAATACTAAGACAATAACATACTTTTAACTGCCTTCTTAAAAGAATACAATGTCCTTAGATTTCTTATTACAATGGACAGAGAGTTCCAGATGTCTGGGCCGGCGTGTAAAATGGATTTGAGAGCCAATGCGGTTTTTGGATTTCTTAAATGGAATTTTTCAGTTTGTCTTGTAGGGTAAGAGTGGATGGTTTTATTCAAATTAAACAATGGGGGAAAGTATGAAGGTAGTAGACCATTTTGTAAGCGAAACTTGAAAAGTGCTATTTGTAGAAAATTTATATCATCAGCTTTTAGAGTTTTTAGTTTTGAAAACAAGGGATTGGTGTGGTCGCGATAGGCAGAATCAGTACATATACGCATGGCTTTCTTTTGTAACGGTAAAATGGCGTCAACTTTGCTTTTTGAATTTGCCCATATAATGTTGCAATATGAAATATAAGGCAGTAATAATGAATCATATAACATGAACAATATATTTGAAGGGACATAATGTTTCAATTTACAGAGAATACCAATATTACATGAAATAGTATTAGAAATATATTGCACATGATTATTCCATCTCAGATTTTCATTGATCAAGGAATTTTGTGCTATCCCTTTTTTCCCAATAATTCACCATCCAAAGTAATTTCAATGTCAGGAATATTGTTATTTTTTCTGCTCTGAAAGTATATATAGTTTTTTTTCTTTAAATTAAGAGACAGTTTATTACTTCTAAACCATTTTGATAATTTGGTAATTCAGCGTTAATATTTCTTAAAAGGATCTGAAAATCTGAATTGGAACAAAATGCATTGGTGTCATCAGCAAATAGAATAAACTGTAGTGCATTTGATGAATTATAAATATCATTTACATATATCAAAAATAACAAAGGGCCGAGGATTGACCCTTGTGGCACTCCACAAGTTATAGCTACTAATTCTGATTCATTTGATCAATTCAATGATTGTAGCCACGATATATATATCCATTCACCTACTAATGTACCACTCGCTTTATGTTAATTGATTGTGCAGAATTATTTCTACCATTGTCTGATTGCTGTGCATTGCTTTGTGTTTAGATTTTTTTATTAAAACACAACCTTTTGGTTGCAATAAATAGATAGATCAACATCTTTGATTATGTTGGAAATATCCCATTGCATGCAATTTCTATGTCAGAGATGTAAAAATACCAAAAAAAAATATGCAGAGAAAAAAGTGGGATTGTTTACTCTAAAGAAATCTTGCTTTAATATATGTATGTGTTGCATGCATGAAGTTTGGGTATTGGATGTCCTAAAAGAAAAAGAAAAATACATTTTCTTATTGGCTTTTAAATGTTGAGTTTTAAAAAAAGTATTTTGTAATGTTTTTCTGTGAATTCTACTAGACTTCTAGATATTCTTTCATGTCCATCATTTGAGCTCAAATGCTCTGCCAGGCTCTTGCACAATTAAGAGCCTTCTCATTCGCTGCCACTAGGTCTTCCAAGCAGCATTGGTCATTTAGGAGTGGGCATCTTAATAGGTGTGCCATAGATTGCATGGATGTTCCACACTCACAGCCAGTGTCTGTGTGATCTGTGTATCCCCATTTATGCATATTGTATTTGCATCGCCCCACCCCTGTGCGAAGCCTGTAGAGGGACTTTCAATTCTTCCAGTCACATATATGGCCAGGTGGCATCTGTTCCTCGGTCGGGATTGGTAACTTTTCCTGGTGGAGGTTTTCACAACATTTTTCTTCCCACAAGGCCCCTCTTTTTGATTAAGGAAGTTGTGATAGTGGCTGGACTGTATGAAGGAAGCTCTTACTTGACTTCAGGTGGGTAGGGATCGGGTGATGAGAGAAAAGAGGATGGCAGGTGTCCTCAACTTGTCTGCCGCGTTCGGTCCTACTTGCAAGTGATCTACCGACATCGGATGGAGCAATGCCAGCCAGGATGTGCAAGCTGTCCACATTCTTGGGCTTGAGTGCTGCATCAAATTTCTTTGCATGGGATGATCTTTCCCATACAGGGCATGCAAATTCTTGAACTCATTGTTGTCCCGACGTTACCCTTCACCTTTTGAACATGCTGTTTGTAGGAAAGGGTTCGATCAAGAGTGATTGCAGTGTTTCAAGGAGACACCGTTCTATTTCAGTGACAGCTTCCTCCCGGTGATGTGATTGCAGAGGTGGAATAAGCTAACCTGGGCCGTGGCAGGGTTAGCCTTCAGTTGGTTGTTGTTGTAGTAGTCTGTCAGGTTGTCTGGGCTGATGAAAGGGTAGCTTCTATTTTTTCTATGTGGGAACTCTGGGCTGCTATGCCAAGATCATCAGCATAGATGAAGCTATACTTGTCACTGGGTACACTGGCTGGTCATTGGTGTAAACATTAAAGAGCACAGGAGCAAGAACACTGCCCTGAGGTAGACCATCCCTTTGTTTCCTCCATCTGCTGCGCTTCCCATTGCGCTCAACGTAGAAGCGTCTATTTTCCAGGAGCATTTTGATAAGTTTAGTCAGATGGAGGTTCTTTGTCATGATATAGAGCTTGTCGAGAAGTATACGGTGGTTCACAGTATCGTAGGTAGCTGTAGGATCAATGAACACAACTCCAGTTGGTTCGTTCTTCTCGAAACCATCTTCGATGTGCTGGGTTTGATTTAGCACTTGGCCAGTGCACGATCTCCCAGGACGGAAACCTGCTTGCCCTGGTATCAGGTGTTGTCTGTGACTGGCCCCAGTCTGTTCAAGATGGACGCTCAAAGAGCTTGAAGGGGTGGCACAACAGAGAGATTGGTCTGTAGCTCTTTGCTTCGTTAAGGTCTTTCCCTGGCTTGAGGATAGAAATCACACAGGCTTTCCAACAGATTTTAGGAAGCTGGGAGAGGGTTCCCCAGTTGTTGAACACAGAGAGTGGCCACTCCCATGTAGTGTGCCTGAAATGGTTGATCTGTTCTATCGATAGCCAGTCGATAGCCATCTGTAGTTCCAAGTTGTTAAAGTGCTAGGCAGATTTCTGTTGCCAAGGATTCCTTTTGTGGCCTTTCTTGTGTGGCGATTTGCCACTCAGGAGAAGTTGGTGGGCAACCTGGGCCCGTTGCATAAAACTTATCATTGATATGAAAAATAGCCATCAATGGCAACTACCAGGATAACAGGCCTCAACAGCCAATCAAAATCAAGGTTTCCATGGTAGTTACCATTGATGGCAAAGTTACCATCAATGGTAAATTTAGTGCAATGGGCCTTGATCTGCAGTAACAGTAGAATAGAGTGTAGTCTTCTTGGGCTTGTTGCTGATTTTCTTTAACGTAGACCAAGCTCTCTTACTGTTGTGTGTCATATCAACACCCTCAGTGCGATCTTGCCAAGACTTCCTCCGTTCCTCTGATATTGCTACCAAGAGAAGCTCACCTGAAAAGGGATCTTCCTCGTACAGTATTGTATACTTCTTTTACAGCAAGGAACTGTCAGCTGATATTCCAGGTATGTAGTCTTCCCTACATCCACATAGAATGTGCTTCCTGCATATCTCATATACAGTCCGGACAATTGGTCATAGTTTGCCGGGATTGCTCCCAGTCAGCCTTACGAAAGTTGAAACAGAGTCGTAGGGGAACTCTCTGAGGTACCACAGCAGCAACGATGTCAACTACTATTTGTTTGTGTTGTGAATGTCATATCGGCTCTAGGACTCGTTTCTTGGTTTGGCATGATATTCATTAACTTGTAAAGAATAGGTCTGGATTATAATTTTTTTCATCGACAGCTATTGAAGAAATGAGGGAGCCTCCCCTATACAAATTTCAGTACGCTTACACGCGAGCTCGTCAGCGAGTTTGTAGAAGAGCACGCAGACGAACTCACCAGATAGCTTGTTTTGTTCCAAATATGCAAATTAGCTACGAGTTCATTGGCGTGCTACGAATATGCAAGCTCGTAGGCGACTTCGTCAACGAGTTTGTCAGGGAGTTCGTCAACGAATTCGTCAACATTCTCGTGGAAAAAAGGCTGCAAGCTTAATGGCGTGCTTAACAGCAGGTTGGCATTGAGAACAAATTTGTGTCTAAATTTAGAGGTGAACTTGATGATCCTGTTGAGCTATTGGCAAGCATATTTATATATCTTTATCTAACTTATCAACCTTTCAATATCCTGGTAACATCTGCAGGCTGGCCATGCAGGGACAATTCAGTTGGCTTGCTGGTGAAGAATACAGTGATACTCTTAGGGCAATTTAAAAGCACATTACTTCTGGGATAATACAGTGATACTCTTAGGGCAATTTAAAAGCACATTACTTCTGGGATATCAATCAATTAAATCACTAATATATCAAAGAACAGAAAGAAAAGATATAACATAAAAAATGTAACTTTAAACGAGTAGCTCTTTATTAGAGTCAATACAAACCCTGTATAATGCATGTTACCTGTATGCAGGGTTCACAACAATATGAATGAATAAATGATTTCCAAATTATATAATTACACTGTAAAATGAAATTAAATATGTGAGTTATTACACTGTAAATACTTTGCCTTTGAAGAAATATTATTATCCATTTTGGTAATTATTTATCCATCATTCTAATCACTCATAATATTACAAAGATCCAAACTAATAAAGCAGTATTCATACAGTAACTATATATAGCATCCCCCCCTTCTTGTCAGTGTATTCACCAACCCAGTATACCAAGTAATGATACATGTACATATACTATAGGATCTCTAGAACAATCCCTTCTTTGTATCCGCTAGCAAACTAGTTTACAGTATTCAGACCAAATGAATTCTTGTGCTTTCATGTTGCCTAAAAGATAGGGTTTGTCAGTCAAGATACAGGAATATTTACAAGAATATGACCTTATCACATAGATTATCTTATGTTACTTTAATAAAGTGAGTATACTATGTGCTAGATAGAGAAACAAACTTCCAAATATATGAAAAGATATCTCACTAGAAAGTGAATAATTACTTTATCTCATTAATCATTACTCTACACATCTCTTTCATAAATGTATAAGAGAGGTAGGCCTAACTGTTGGCCTAGTCTTATTATAAATATACAAGTAGAACATATAGTTATAAGTTGTGAGAAATTAGTTTTTTCTTACCTAAAACAAAGATCGAGCTGCAATTCCATTCAAAACCCATTTCGGCTCTCCACAACAGCAAGATGGGAAAAGACTTGTCCCACATGGGCCTAACAAATCTATTCATTCTTATCAGGAATGCTACCAGTGGTCATTTCACAAGAGAGAGTAGACAAGAAAGTGAGAGAAGGGAGAAGAGAGGAATAGGGATTTGTGTCTAAGCAGGGGGAATCCTATGTACATAAGGAGAGAGCAAGATAGAAACAGGGAGTTAACCTCGAATCAAGCACTGGGTGTGTGCTCTTATGTAATACCTGATAGTGACATTTCAGAGTGTTAAATATTTGATACAGTCAGAATAAATGGCAACCCCCCCTTCCCAATCTGGTATGCTGCAAATAAATGTTTGAAAGTTTCAAAAGAATTTAATTTAATTTACAAGTAATTTGACAGGTTACTTCAGCATGAAAAAGCTATTGTTTCAATTCCAACAAAATTTTTCTGAACTTTCAATGTAATTGCATATACCGTACAATGTATGTTCTGACAAAGAGGCTAAAAAATATATCAAAATAATGCATTTGTTTAATTTAATTATTTCAGGTAAGAGATATTTTCAGATCAATATTTTTTATTAAAACAAAAATTACATAAAAAGGATGCTGGTGGAGACAAGAAACTAGGAAGTAGGAATTCATTTTCCTTGGCCCAAGACATTTAAAAAATACATGTACATAAATTATTAGAATAAATAAAAGAAATTGGCATCCTGAAGGGAACTTTAAAATACATATACCAGGTACATGTATACCATGTGAGTCAAAAGAAAGTTTACACCTAGAAAATTGCTAATTATTTTAAAAATCATCTATGAACAGTAAATTATTATACATCTTATGAAAGAGTGTTTTATTCCAAATCGTTTGGAATACCTCTTTTGTGTGTTATGTGTTCACGCTTGGATTGTTTGTGAAAGTGCAAAAATCGACTTGCGCCAAAGTAATGCCTACAGTATGTATTATGTTGGGATCAGCGGAATGAGAGAATGAATTGAATGTATCAAATGAAATGCATTGCATATGTTTTTTGCAGAAGCAAAGTCACACGCACATGCATACACTAGCAATGTTCGTTGATATTTTATATTCTATTTTTGATATGTGTGGCATGATTAATTTTGTTTGGGATGTTATGTTGATCTGTAATGACTGAAATTATACATAAGCAACTTTGGCGTAAGTCGATACAATGCCCCCTGTTCATCCAAGTGTAAACACATACCACACAAAAATGATACTAAATGATTCGTGATAAAACACTCTTTCATGGGATGTATACAAATTTACTGTTCACAGATGATTTTTAAAATAATTAGCAATTTTCTAGGTCTAAACTTTTTTTTGACTCGCACTGTATACCCAACCGTTTTCCTGGGAGCTGGATCACCTGTTTACCAGGGAGATCGTGGCGAGTTCCCCCTTTTTCCTGTCAGCTCCCCCATTTTCCAGCGAGCTCGCCACCAGCTCCCCAGTCTAACGAGCTCCCCAATATACCCCTGAGCGCTCCACGAGCTCCCCAGTTTACCCTCGAGTTTGCCACGAGCTCCCGAGTTTACCCCCGAGCTCGCCACGAACTCCCCCTTTTACCCACGAGCTCGCCACAAGCTCCCCCTTTTACCCACGAGCTCGCCACGAGCTCCCCAGTTTACCCACGAGCTCCCCAGTTTACGCCCGAGCTCGCTACAAGCTCCCCCTTTTACCCACGAGCTCGCCACGAGCTCCCCCTTTTACAAACGAGCTCGCCACAAGCTCCCCCTTTTACCCATGAGCTCGCCACGAGCTCCCCAGTTTACACCCGAGCTCGCCACAAGCTTCCCCTTTTATAAACAAGCTCGCCACAAGCTCCCCCTTTAATCCACGATCTCCCCAGTTTACCCCCCGAGCTCGCCGCGAGTTTGCCACAAGCTCGTGGCAAACTCGTGCACGAGCTCACCAAGATTTTGTAAGATCGTTACTAGCGTCCTGGAAGCATGTTATGAGTTTAAAGCCTAAAAAAAATCTTTTTAAGCTTACCACGAGCATAATACGAGTTCGCGATGAACTTAAATTTTTATAGGGGCAAGCATCATGGATTAGGTCAAGATGATGTGCCTCTGCCCTGGCCTCAACAACTTCTAGATGAAACATGTATGACTTTCACTATATTTACGTTTTCTATGCTCTTAATTTTGTAAATTGCTTTGTAGGTCAGTTTGATGTAGTGAATGAGGAAGATAATCAGAACATCTACGAGCAGATCCTGAAGGGGATGAACTACATCCATGGAAAGAATATACTACACAGAGATGTTACAGTGAGTACAGGAAACTAAAATACTTGCATGTGCATGAATTTTTTGTGAATTCTCTGAGTGGTTAAGATTCACAGAAGCTTCATACCACTAAATAATTAAATCAAAGTTGACACAAGACTTAATTTTTAGCAATTTGCAAAAGATTCTTGACGAGACCATGGCTGTCCTTCACAATTTCTAAAAAAAACAAAGTATACCCAACTTTGGTAGATTTCAATTTAAAAGTTTTAACCTGTGTGACCTTGGATGATATGTCATTTTGAAGAGTTACTAAACTTCTACCTAATGAAATATTCATAAATCTGCTGTTGTGGATGAGTGAGCAGCAGCCTTTCAATAAGTACCAGTATTGTAAAAAATCTCCTGTACCAAGTTTGGGATGAAGTAATTAATGTAATTTCAGTCCAAATATAATCGTTGATGTATTGCATTGATTTTGTGCATTAGAATAGAGATTTGAGACTCAAGAAAAGGCTCATTTACAAGCAAATTTTATGACATATATTTTGTTGCAATGACACAATCTTAGCTTCTCTCGCATCCCTTGTTTAACAAAAGCCTTGTCATTGAGTAATTCAAACTGGACAAAGTTTACGCTCTTTATCATAGGTAGTTGTTAACATGTGTTCTTTCTTGCATTTACTAAATCTGAGAAGTTAGTACACCTATGAGTTTTCATGTTATGTTCAAGACAAATACCTTATGCACCTTACTCATGTGAAAAGGTGCAACGGACAAGCATGCAGAGAGATCTTACGTCCTCCGTCCGCGCATTCACCCCAGGCACCGCCTGGTTGCGCGGGAGCCACGTACGGGCTCCGACGGAACGAAGAAATTACCCAACTCCAGTGACAAAGTCACGGCTGGCAAAGTCAGCAGGAGTGGGCCGGGGAACGATAAAAGTAAACTAGTCGGACTCGGAGCTAAAGGCAATGAGCGAGACGAGGGAATCAGAAAGTGATTTCATTTTGCAGTGTCGACAAGATATTGTTGTCACTTATTTTATCTCGTAACTCCAAGTTACGGGATTCTGTGAGATACGAGCTGCGCGTGCGCCAATCAGTGAGCCTAGCGTGTGTGTTGGCTGACCACGGGCAGCCATTTTTTATCAGTTAAATTTTCATATTCTTCAAAATTTCACGCTCTACAGGAGGTACGTGTAACTTTTTTCGAATAAATAATTACTACACCAGCTTCTGAGCCGGTTTTTCTAGTTTGAAAGTCCTGTTAGTGCCTGTTATGGCTGAATTTGTTAGTAAGGAGGGCCCACGAGAAGGCGCTTCAAATCAGGCAGCGAGCGGTGAGTTGTTTTCACAGGAGGCCATCCGCACGGCGGTACGTACGGGCTTCAATCGCTGAAAGCAGGATAGTGAATGCTCCGAATCTCAGCACGGCTGGGAATGGAGCGTTATTCGCTGGCACGGCTGGCGATGCTCAGAAGCGAGATGGTTTTGTTATACCCAAATTAACAAATACTAGTAGGTCGGGTGAGAGTGCCAGAGATAAGGTCATTGAATCTCACTCTCAGTCTCAGAAGACCATCCCAAATAAACCTAAGCCTAAGCCGGCTATAAAGCAGAAGGCCGTTTCGATTTGTAAAACGAAACATGGAAAGGCAAAGCCAAATGACACAAAGGAGGTAA
>BEXV01006060.1:0-10177 GCA_003118195.1 Hemicentrotus pulcherrimus | reverse complement strand
TTTGTTTTTTGTTTTTGTAGGGGCAGGCTAGGCCCCTGCTGCGTACAGTCATGATTCAGTGGCTAAGCAATGGTCTCGTTACTGTGAGCCCCCAGGATGAAAACCGTGTCGATGAGCTATATTAGTGCCCTTTTATGAGACATTAATCCTTAGTTCTGTCAGTTATGACTTAAGGACGTAGGTCCCCTAGTTGATTAGCATAGTAGCTCACACATGATTTAACAGTCATGCAAAACAAACACTTACACATTATTATTCAATAAAATATGAAAATGTATAATATATTATCTAGATCTATATGGCATAAATCATTGTCAAAATCATTCCATAAATTTGGGTAAAATTAATTGTTCCACCATTATGATCAACAGTGTACTAGCTTGCACGTAATAATTTTGATTTTAATTCTTTAAAAAAATGTATAATAACCTATACCACATTAACACACTCACACTGGGACAATTTCCAAACCCTTTTGTTCTTTCCATTTCTAGAAATCATGTTCGAATTACTTCATCGTATAATGTTTGCATGTTGCAAAAGGTGATGGGCGAGGCTATCGAAAAGTCCTTAGGTCGATATTTTCGAAAGTCTCTGTGACTGTGTTCATTATTTTCAAAATAGAAAACATTACACATTTCTTATAACGTGACTTGTTTTGGAGTAAGATAGATGAATAGTACTTATAATTATAAACACGTTTATTAACCGGTTTGTCTTGGCATGTAATGGAACAATAATAGGTCTGGGGTGGCGATCATAATTTTCTAGACACCGGTATTGCTCATAATGTTTAGGGAGGTACAATATCGCTATATCAATCATTATGTATATGGCAGGGGTCTTTTCCTCCTCCTCAAACGTAAGGCTCGCTCAGGTATGGATGGAGTGGTAAGCCGCCAGGTTATTAGTTTGTTTATAATAACTAGTAAATGAATTGCGTCCCCGCAAAAACTCTTTTGACGGATTCCTGTCTGATAAACACTCAACAAACAACATCGAATGCTGCAAAATCTGAGTTCGCACACAGTGTGGACACTCATACCTGAATTAACATGCTAGGATCTGTTCCAGGACTGGTGGGGGGGGGGGCTGCTACATCTGGAACGTTACACACACATAAATATACAAAATAAGAACAAATGTCGTGATAAGAAATCAGAATAGGACAATAAAAAGAAAGGAACTGACAAGATTTACAAGAACTTTGAATTACAAAAGATTAAAGGTTCCTTATCACGTTTCAATGAATGATTTCTAGAAGCACTTCAATGATTAAAACAATCAAATGTCTTCTGAAACGGATCAGAATGATTATATTTTGATAGTAACAATGGCATGAATGATAAATTGAATGGACAAATTGAAGATTATGAAGTGATACTGCAACTTATCCCTATTCAGGCTGACTGTAGGGTAATGATATTTTACAACTACTCCCGAATCGCTACAATTATTGAAATGTCCTTTTATTTAAAAATAATTCGTTGAAATCTTGCACATATTTTGGTTCCTAATTTACAAGTATCGAATATGTAGTGTTTTCAGATCACTGACAAATAAAGGTCATAGGTCATCCAACAACTGAGAATACCATTTTGTTTGTAAAAGTTAATGGGAGTTGTTATGCACACTTGTTGACATGAACTCATAGAAAAAAACGAACACCAAAATGACACCTCCCCCCCCCCTCCCTACACCTCCCCATTCATAACGTGCTCAGAAAAGCCTAGTCAGAAAAGGGTTAAATGTCTTTAAAATAATTAGAAGATAATTTTATGATAGTTCAATGAATAATGTTAAATGTTAAAGAATGTTTCTAAATCTCCTAAAGATTACTTGTTAAGATACCGTTAGATAATGGGTTTGTACCCTCTAGTTGGTGGTAGGCTTGATCAAAACCTTATTAACAGTGAAATACTCTTTCGACTGATTATTACACAATAATAATGTCATCCTCTTTGTTTGGGTGTGTTGGCAAGCTCTTTACTGCTATTCCGAATAAATAGGAACAACTTTTAACTATACCATGAAGTGATGCCTCCGCCATTGCGCAAACCAAAACAGAGCAATTTTTCAAATTCAAGTTGGATTGCAATCCATTAACTGGGGGGCGTTTCATGAAAACAATTAGTCGGTGGTTTTCACCGACTAATATAATTCTTACCGACAATTTAGTCGGCGCTGACTAAATTTGACCAATCACACTCCTGGAAAATAGTCGGTGACAAAAGAATTGTCGGTGAACATGATATTAGTTGATGAAAGCCACCGACTAATTGTTTCATGAAACGCCCTCAGGTTCTCAGAATATCGTGATTAATAAAAGCTATTTTTTCATATACAATGTATGACCATTTGATCTTTGACCTCATGACCCTAAAATATAATCAGTTCAGTGGCTTTGCAAAATACATACATGTCCTAAGTTTGAGGGTAATCTGTCCATCGGTTCTAATGAGTATGTAATCACGAGCTATGATTGCATACATCATGGGCCCTGTGACCTTTGACCTCATGACCCCAAATTCTAATCAGTTCATTGGCTCAGCAAGATACACACATGACTTAAGTTTGGCAGGAATCCATCAATAGGTCCTTGAGATAACGCGATTACGAAAAACACAAACAAGTGACCCAGGCATGGAGAGCTATGTATGCCATGAAGAGCACAATTTCATCGTTTTGTCCTATATTTCTTGCATTATTTACCTTTCTATTTTTTAATATTTTTATAGATATGTTTTATTTGATAGGTATCTCTTTGTTTTAAATGTATTATAATTTTGTGGTGCTTTAAATTGTACTCCCATGTCCCATGCGAGTCGTCATAAACTTCTTCATTAGCTCTTAGAAGGTACAGACATGTGAAGCGTATTAAATTTACGTCATTATAACAAAAACGGTAGGGGTGACGGCAGTACGTTTAATGCTCGTTGCATATCCCTCGTTATTTCTATGGCGCTATCTACGCTAATTATATAAACCATAAATTGAATCACACACCTGTAATTTGACACAATGCCTAAAATCGCTGTTCATTATGCCATCATTTCGCTATGTATGAAGTCCCTTCATAATGCGGCAATCGATGACGCAGTCATGCGTCAGGGAAATAATGACGCCATCGACGCCTCGTATGCATTGTACATAAGACATTTTTAAACATCAGAATACTATTTTTATGCTACTCATTCCTAGATCCTAATCAAATAATTGGTCATGCGCGGCCAGTGTGATTCATTTATTGAGACTATTGCACGCTTTTTAAGTGCATGTACCTAGTAACGGCTTCGTGCGATAATTACACACAGCCTCAACTCGAGTGCGGATATATCTATAATGAACTCATGCGCATGCATAATTTGTATGATATTCCACTGAGCATTGACATTTTGGTCCCATTAATGATTAAGTCTAATCCGTTACAAAAGAATGAGGCAATGTGAGGGCTAAATAGGATGTTCCTGTCGAGAACTTTGTTTCTTTCTTCGCCGTCGAGAGAGTACAGAAAGGGTTAGGTTGATGTCAGCTCCGAACAGGAGGATGTCGGCAGCGCAGTAAAATGACAAGGAATAACTACCAGTGAGGTCAGCTAACCACCCTGCAAGAAGAGAAGAGAGATATACATTAATATTGAAATCAGAAAATGCTTGAAAGTGTAAATATTCAGTAAGCATTTATTGCCCTAATTTCAGGGAACCCAGGTCGATCTTGGGTTCTGTGTGGGCCCTAATGCCCCTTTTGGTAGATATGCGGGCGCGTAAGGGTGCGTCGAAGTAAGTCTTCTCACAATTGTCTGCATTTTGAAACTCGCAATATCTCTTTATTGACGAAATATTTGAATTTATTACCTTGAATATAGTATAGGAACATGGAATCTCCTTACATACAGAACAAGATTATTTGGGGTGATAGATTCACTCAAAATTTTAATGATTATCATTGTGTACGGTTGCAAATGTTCGAAGCATGCGTTCAATCATTCTAGGGTTGCAACTACTGAAATGCATTCCTTCTTTCTTTTGAAAGATAATCTTCTTATGTGACTCAGAGGTATCACCTGATAAAACTGCACCGATCGTCATGCCAAACCCTGTTGTCATGACGACAATGCGCACGTTGTCACTCATAAAGGCTGGCGAGACAGCCTTCTTGGCTTGGACAATCCGGATTACGATCGTGGATCCGATGCCGACGCCTGTGAAGAAGATAGTGGCTGCGGCATGTGGGAAGTTGGAGGCGACAAGCGGGAGGATGGCCACGGGGATGGCGGTCAGTACATTCATGAGGGTCATGTAGCAGTGGGGACCTGGTAGTAAAAGAATCAAAATATAGTAGTGGAAAGATATTAGATAATTAATGGTTGACTTCTCCATGTCGCTCCTTACTTCTAAAATTAGTATTATCGTCCTTATACAAAGTCATGTACATGTAAGACGTCTTCTCAATTTTTTTTTACATATTCACTGATCATTCTTTTATCTTTCTTTTCTCACTCTTATCATATTTAAAGGATGTCCATACTTTGACTACTTGTGAAGTGTTTCTTGATCGTATCACTATTTTCGAAGTCACAAATTCCCTAGATTTATATAAGCCCATACCACCTGCTTCAGATACATTATTGATGATCTTACATTGCGCTCCGTTGAAAGGAGCTTCTTGGTCATCCCTGATTCTTAATTCCAACACCATACTTTTAACCCTAAGCTTAATACAAATTTAAAGCCCAATCACGGCCAAAAGTCCAAAGGCCCAATCACAACCGAAGGTCTAATGCTACATCCTTGAAACAAATAACGCCAAGATAAAGGTTACCAGAGTAAAAATCAATTTAGGAATGTAGGGTCACCAAATTTTCATGAAAACCCCATCGCCTAGCTACGGGCCTTACCTATCAGTTGTTTGTCTACGGTGACGCCTGAAAGAATGCGTCCCACCGTACCACCAACCCCAAGCACGGATAGAAGAGCAGCGGCATTGCTGATCGCCATGCCTCGATCCGTCGCCATCGCAAAGACGTGGGCTACAGGCATGAAGGTCGCGATCATTACCACCATAGATGAGAAGTTCTGCAGGATGGCAAGGGGTTCGTTTCTGAAGAGAGTGATGCCAAACATGTCGGCAAGGGTCTTGCACAGATGACCCGACTGGCCCTTTCTTTCACCCTCATTACCTGCTTCTTGATACTTCGTTGCATCGGTCGGTATATCCTTCTTGTTTCCATTTTTACCAGACGCTTTAATGGATTTATCCCAGTCTTCCACCCTGATCTTTGGAATATTAGCAGCAACATGAACGGAATATTTATTATGATCGCAGTTGTCATTCCCTGAAGATGGAGGTTTCGATTGCTCTAACCGTGGCTCCAGATCGTGAGGTTGTTCCCCCCTCTGATGTCCAAACATCTTATGGTTGTCAGCTTTCATCACCGTGCCCTTTCCTCGTATACTACCTTTTTCCTGCACTCCATCTGAATCAGTATCTACATTAATCCTCCGTCGTCGTTGAATCACGGGCGTGCCTAACGGCGTCGAGAGATGTGGCAGTGCATCCAATTCGATGATCTCTCTCGTCTCAAAACCTTTGTTTTCGCAGTCACCTGAAGCTGTCTTCATCGAATTCTTTTTCTTTGGAGGTCGCTTTAGCGGCCGCAGAAGGAAAGAGGCAGCAACACTGTGGCACATGATGGCGCTGTTGATTTGCAAGGTGCCCCGCCAGCCATACTGTGACACCATGAACCTTGTGAGGGGAGGTACCCCGATCTGACTCAAGCTGGTACCAATGAACATGATGCCATTGGCCACACCAAATCGCTTGTGGAAGTACATCGCGACCATGTTCACGGCAGAGATGAAGCAGAGACCAACTCCTAGCCCTGAAATAAAAGGGACATACGACAAAAGTAATTAGTCCGGCAGCCCAGTGCACTTTGATCCAAGTATTGGAGCATCAGGCAGGGATCTAGTATACACAAATATGGACGTCTGCCTGAGTCCCTCTGCTGCATGTGGCCACTGGGGTCGGTTAAAAAGGGGTGAAAAATGCCTCTGATCAAACGAACGAGGTACCATTTGAAACCAATTTTAACTAAATGCATGAATGCAACAAAGTACTGAAAGACCCATGTCCGACAAAAATTCAGCTGCTAAGTGCCCGCCAGTTGCCACAAAAGGGCCACTTAAATTGCGTTAGGACAAACGAACGAGGTACCACTTGAAACCGATTTTAATTGAATGCATGAATGCACCAAGGCACGGAATGGCCCACGCCAAACAAAATTTCCACTGCTTACGGCACACATTAACATTCATGGATTTAGTAAAAATTGGTTTCAAATGGTACTTTGCTCGTTTGATTAACAACATTTGTTGGCCTTAAAAGCGGCCCCAGTGGCAATATGCGGCAGAGCCTTGCGGCCCGGCAGAAATCCATATTTGGATATACTAGGTTCCTCTCCGAATGTTCCAATACTCTGATATTTTTACGTTCGCTTGATCAAAGTGCACTGAGCTGCCGGGCTAAGAGGAACTAGGAAATACTAATCTGTCTGTTTTGAGCCAGAAGGGCATACATTTTAAGTAAGTTATTAAACTTTTTGCTCTAAGAAGACGAGTCCAATTTTCCTATTAAAGATACAAAGTGCCTGAAAATAAACAATTTTCAAGAAATATGACTATTGTTTCATCTGACAGACTAACTTCATTGTAAAGATCGAACATTTCAAAGGTACAGGACAAGGATATTGAAATTTCCTGACACATTATTGTACATAAAGATGAACTTTATTGATCAATTCTATTACACTTTTTATTGATCAATAACGTTCTGAGAAAATATATAATTTATCTATCAAGAATAAGTTATATCGTCACAATCTCTTGATGAAAAAAAGTGAAAAAATATAATTTTTTCTACGTGCAACAGGAAAGGTTGATTTTTCGAAATTTTTTGCGATTGTTATATACCTGATACAACTCCTATACTGATGGCTATATGGTAAGGATGGGTTGAGAAAGAACCTCCTAGACAACCTGCCGACGCGAGAATGGATCCTACGACCGCTGTGCTCCGCACTCCAAACACAGTCCATATCTTTCCAATCACTATACCTGGTTGAGGGAGAAAATAGAAGATGAAAAATGGTTATGAGAACATGAACATGATAAAAGTGTAGAAAGGGGGCAACGCACTCTTGATGTTGGTGATATTTGCGACGATGACGCTGACGATGATGATGATGATGATAGTGGCGGTGGTGGAGATAGTGGTTATGATGATGATGATAGTGGCGGTGGTGGAGATAGTGATTATGATGATGATGATAATTTCGACATCGACGCACGTTATTGAGGATTAAATCTAAGAATAATTGTTTTGAAAATCTGTGAAAACTACAATGCAACGTTGATGATGCTTGTGTTGCCTTCCGAAGAGATTATTGGTATTTATGATCACTGATGATCAGTTTTATAAAACATAAAAGGCACATCCTCATTATTTATAGAATTGTGGCGTAATAAAAAAGCAAAATGAGAAATACATACTAGCTGAAAGTTTCAATATATTATTTGACACCTGGTTTTGTCTCCAAACTAATAACACTCGCGAAAGGGATAGATGACACGATGGTGGATTCGAAAAACTAAACAAAACAAGTTGGTGAATGTCGTCCTAAACAGAATTAGAACACATGTACACACCACACATGTGTAAGAGTTTGATGTTAAAGATACTATGTACCTTGTGTAAGCCAACATCAAATTCTGTAGAACCTTGCAAGTTTGCAGGACTTATGAATATGTCATGAATGTCATATCTGTGAAATTTGAACGTTAGCTGTGTCCTATCATGGGTGAAAGAAAGGAGGGTAAACTCTTAATTATTTATTCAAACAATGCGTGAGTTCTAAAGCGTAACAATGGGATGTGTAACATTCCACTTGGTTTTGAAGTTCCATGCTCCGTTCCGCGCTTTCACTGCGGGGATTTTCGGAGGCCAGGCACCAGTTTAACATTTATTACAAAATATTAAATTACCGGGAAAATTTCAGTGTAAGTTAAAAACTTTATATGGGGATTGTTTTGGGATTGTGCATCAAACAATTTTTCAAATTTAGTACTCCGCCCTTCATTATTTGTGTGCCAGAGTTGGTAAAAGAAAAATTAGATCCTGACAAGAACTTAATATTTTAGGATATTGCGCTAATTTGTGCATGTTTTAATGTCCCGTTATTTAATCCATAATTTACAATCTTCGGTAACATTAAGTTTCCTAATACGTGTTTTCGCGTGTGTTTTTTTGTTGTTGTATTTTTGCAGTTGGAAAGACAGGATGAATTACACAAGTTTGTGTTCGCTTGTTCTACTCATTACACATTCAACGATTGGTGATAAATCATTGAAAGGGACAGCAAACAGTTGCTGGGAAATCATTTTCTGATGTAGGAATTCTCAATCCTGATATTTTATGCACTCTTTTATCTCATTACCTGGTCAGCAGTTGCAAATTGGCGCATAACTTTACGGCGGCTTGGAGCATGGGGTCAAAGTAAAAGCGGCTTGATTCCACTCCTTTCTTTCACCTCCCTGGTTGAATCGTTTGCACACAAGCACATACAAATGGGTTGTAACATTTAGAGTGTACGTTTAAAATGTGTTCAAATTTATACACGTTTATTATTTTTGTCGATCCTGCCTAACAACATGAAATGCATCAATTTGCCTTCTGACTATTGAAATACAATTATACGAAGCACCTAACATAGACGGTGCATCAAATGTCCGAGAACCAGTTCGTAGACAAACAAAAATGTTGAACCCAAAATATCCACGGATCTTTCAAACATTTGTGCATTTTATAATAATCGCTGCCAAAATGAAAAAGATGCTTCGTGAACACCTTTGGTTGGAAAAGAATATTTCCAACTGTCGATCATCGATGCATTAACAAATTAGTGAATACATAACTTTCATGAACACGTTTCCAGTCTTCGTCTCGACGGGTTTTTACAGTTTTGTGTAAATTACCTTTACACATCTAATAATTGAGTTAAAATTAACAGAGATTTTCTTTTACATTCAACTGCTGCTGAATCTTATACTATTTTTTCATACATTTCTTTTAATAAGCATGCCATAATTTTCATCAAAATTCAAGCATTAACATTTTTTTAAAGAAAATTTCAGTCGTGTCAATAGTTATTAGACAATACAAAAATAAAGGTTCATTTGAGACACAGTTTTGCACGGATGTGTATCGCTTTTAAAGAGATTAAAATGTTATGTTCGTTGCGCAGACATGGGCAGATTGGGCACTCTAAAGCCATACTGCGAAGAATTATGTAGGAGTAAAATAAATAACGCTGGAACTCATTTGACTAGGGACTCGTATGTAAATTGACTAAACAGGTGCAGAGGTGACCAAAATTGAACTTGCCATACGAACAAATATCGTTGCCATGGAAACCCCATTCTTCCAACAGTTCGTAGGTAGTTAAGTAGGTCGGTCGGGGAGGAAAACGAGCGCCTAGGGTACATTACCGGTTCCTTCATGACAATTAGTTCACGGCTTTCCTCCTTTT
Source organism: Hemicentrotus pulcherrimus (assembly GCA_003118195.1). NCBI lineage: Eukaryota > Metazoa > Echinodermata > Echinoidea > Camarodonta > Strongylocentrotidae > Hemicentrotus > Hemicentrotus pulcherrimus. The sequence continues at coordinate 591 of BEXV01006060.1, read as the reverse complement.
TTAAAACCTACATGTATTATGGTCCTCACCCAAAACCGTTTTTTTTAAAATTGTTTTTGAGATGAATTATAATTTTTTTTAGTGGCCAGCTGGACCGTATGTCTTTGTTGTTCATCACTTCCTCACTAGAGAACAATCCTTCTTCAATGTCACTCTTTTCGTTTGAGTAAAAGTGAAAGAGAACTAACGGCCCGAATTCACAAAGGAGGTTTGTCGACAAACCTTGGTTTTCGTACGTCATATGATGCGTTTTACACCGTATATACAACAACAACAAATATTACAGGATAGTAAATTACTGGATAATATGCAACAAGAATGCACGTAATCTAGTATAGCAATTTAATGTACACTGTTAAAAAAGATTAAAAATACAAATATATTTATAATTGATAATAGTTATATGAAATCATTCTTTATGTTTGAAAAGCATTATGTCGTCCTACATTCAAGCTAAGAAACAGACAATTTTTCAAGCAGGAAAATTACAAATGTCATACCTTGACAAAGTCAAACAATAAAAAGCATCAAGTGAAATTTTCATAGCAATAAGGATGTGTATGAATACCACATTTTATCATGTTGTTCTGC
>BEXV01006059.1:0-13178 GCA_003118195.1 Hemicentrotus pulcherrimus | reverse complement strand
GGATATTGGCGGCCATTTTGTGTGACGTCACATATCTCAAATTGCTCAATGCTGACAGAGTGTCAGCAATCGGATTCTTGAAATAGAAGGTCTAGGCAATCAAAATCCATTGAAAAAAAACTATAGACCCTAAAACAAGGTATATCGAGATGGCTGCCGGACTAGCTGGCAACACGCAATGCATTCGGTGTCAGCTCTCTAGCTTCTCCCGAATCCTTACAAAAGTCGGGCTCGAGATTTTTAATATTTTTAATGCGCTGGCCGTGTGTCACCCATGCGCCCCTATGTGTCACCGGGCCTTTAGAGCTCAAGTGAAGAAACGAGCTAAAAGCAATCTAGGGTTAAAGGAAACCAAAACCTTCATACTAAGTTACTTTTATTGTAAAGTTTAAGATATTTAAAAAATATCAGTGAAAAATTTGCACAAAATCGGGCAAGGAATAGGGAAGTGAGAGCTTTTTGAAATGACTAGTCACTAGAGGGCGGTATTCAATTTGATGACATCATCTTTGAAAAACTCTCAATGCCTTTTGTACATACAATTTCATTTTTTTTTTCTTCGTATTTATTTTTGTTCTTGATCCGAATTCATAACATGTGAAGTAGAATATCATTTTGCATTCTATATTTTGCTTTCAGGGGAGTAGATTATCTCAATCACAAGAAAGAAGGAAAAACATGAAATCTGATGTCAGAAGGCATGGAGAGTTGTTAACAGATGATGTCATCAAATTGAATACCGCTCTCTAGTGACTAGTCATTTCAAAAAGCTCTCACTTCCTTATTCCTTGCCCGATTTTGTTCAAAGTTTCACTTATATTTTGTAATATTTTAAACTTTACAATAGAAGTAACTTAGTATGAAGCTTTTGGTTTCCTTTGAGAAAAAGTGGTAGAAACCCGTGAAGCGGAAACGGTGCATCTATTCAACAAATATTTAGGGAGTAAGATTTCCATTGAGAAAAGAGTTATTTATTTTCAAATTTATTTCATGATTTTGTTAAAAACAAAGACAAAAGAGAGAAAATACAATAAGATACAACAAATACAACAATTTTGATGACATTAATACACGCCCTGGAATATTTCCATAAATTTCAATCGATAATTACACAATATGAATGAAATATCATTAAACATACTTCTAAAAAGGAAATTATGTTTCCAGGAAGTTTGTCAAGAGCATCCTTTGATTGAAGTTGTTATTAATTACAAATTAGACAATGTGCCACTTGAAGAGAAGGTTAAGTTCTTGGAAGAGGCGAACACAAATGTGTAATCATTATTATTATCGATTATGCAAGTGAAATAACATCAGATACACAAGATGGTCTTGACTTTAACCACGGAAATTGACTTGTAGCACATTACATACAAGAACCTCATATTCAAGAATACAAATGACATGTTTGCAAGTTATTTATCAAAGCCCTTACATGTAAGAAAAGAGTGCGTTTCTAGCTCACGGAAGAACTTTTTTTATAGCACACAATCATGTAAATGAGTTTATTATCATCAAATCTATCCGCATTCGAGTTTCCGAGCTGGGTCTCAGCGAATCTATCATACGAAGCCGTCAGGATGAGTACGGAATGTGCAAATACAGTCTCAATCTCGTGTATACTATAATGAGAAACGTGCATCATTTTTTTTTTACAAAACGAAACTCCTAGATCCACAGTGTTGATCTAAAACAAGAATTATTTCAACATTATCTTTTTCATTATCGACTGTCATATTATCCTTTTGTTCTTCTCCAGGCTTACTTTACCCAGAAGTTAGTTGAAAACGTTATATCTCACAAGTATATAGTAAACATCAAAATATAGTGATGAGTAATAAAGCTACATATTTACATTCTAAAAGTAATTCTACTAGCAACAAAATATAATACCAAGTAATCTCTGTTGTAAAAATGAAGGATACAAATTTACAAATAAATAATTACTACAAGGAATTAAACAAAACACAATTGTATTAACCAAAGAGGTATTAAAGATAAACTTGGATTGTGGTCAATATGGACAATATATTCTCACAGCATCCATTGAAACTGAAAACTGAATGTTTAAGATTACAAATAACTTTGATGTGCTCAGCTTGGGAAAATGAACATTAACACCGAGATACACTGGGTTGCCTCAGTGTTCCAAATTGATGCTGCAATTCCGTGTGTCATTTAGTCTGCTATTATAATGGATGTCCGTCAGGTGGAAGGCACAGCCATGTCTTTTCGAAGGCTCTCAGTTGATTCTCACTGTAGGAGGAGGACAAATGTGAAAGTGCCTCATCTAGAGTGGATTCTGTGGTGGCACGTTAACCATCTCAATAAATGAATATTACAGTGTCACGTTTGGATGCCATAGTATATCATTGGGTTAGGCCATTGTTTTAATTGCGCTAACGACTTTCTTTTTCGACATCTATCCACCAAGCAACATTGCTTTTATAATGGCATGTCTAAATCCTCCCATGCGAGATTTGTTTGTAAAAATAGAAGTGCATAAACAAAAACGTAAAAAAAAAACGGATTAACGTCTTTTACGTCGTATGCCAGCCGATGCCGATGCTTGTTTTTTGTTGGCTTTTTCGTTTTGGTTATATTACGAACAACCAGCCGACCCACGTATTGTTATTATTAATTAATTAATGAACGGTCACCATATATTTTTTTTCAAGTAGAGGTGAATTGGTATGATCGTATTAGCTAAATTTCACACATCTTGGGTTATAAAATTACCTTCGTAGCAATTTTAGGACCTAAAAGACACTAAAAAAGTCATAGATAAGAATAGGAGCAATAACTGCGCACTTTGAAGGCATTTGCGTTTTGAAAACAGAACTCAACTATCGCTTTAAGCGAAAACGTAAACCGCTTTTTTAACAAATTAAACAAATGTGTTAAAACTTCGCATGTGGCGCTTCTAAATGTTGAATCTTTAGCGTATTGAGCTGTTGAGTGAAATGCTGAGAAAATATTGCCATATACGTATTCATGAATTAAGATCTAAATAGTCTCTGATGATTTGTAAGTCTTACTAAAAGTTTACTCTACATGGGATTCTTACCATTCACTGCAAATGTTCCTCTGCAATTGCTGTGAGTTTGGATTTTATGAGCGCATGCCATAACTTGCCTATCTGCTCAAGGTGGCTCGTATCTTTCTTCCAATTGAATAACATATTCCTGGTGCCAGTAAGCGACACAATTCCACTCTGATGATTGGATGCCACATACCCATCAACGTCAGTTTTTGGTAATTTTAGGTAAATGCCGAGGTTCGTTACAGTATTACTATCGGAACCTACTGCATTCGCTATCTCGTTGAGTAAGAAATCACTGATTCCAGTCATACTGAAAGAGAAAAGTGACATTTAAACGACATTTACCTTGCATTTAAAATAATTTCTAACCAAAGAGATTATAACTAGCTTATCTTTTACCAAGTTGATGAAGTGGTTGGTATACGGCCATAATATAGATAAAATATTATTCATGTTAGATACATTAAAGGTAATACAAAGTTTTGGGAAATTTTGAAAATTTGGTATATTTGGATGCCCCTGTGGAGGTATAATAAGCACTTAAAAAAATAGCCGCTAAAATACTTCTGCTTTCGAGAAAAAATGAAAATAAAAATTTATCGGTACTCCCGATAAATGATGACAAATTTCAAATAGCGCACACGGCTGTACAATGGTAGCTGCGACCTTGAAAATTTCAGAATATGTAGTTGTGATATATAACTACCAAACGGGAATAGCTTACCGGTCAAAATAAGTCCAGAAACATTGTTTTATAGCTTAATTAATATCTTGACCTTTAGAGGGCGCTATACAACATAAGAGTTTGTTATTAATAATTTCATAACTTTAGACTTAATTTCAACCACGACAGCGATCACTGCATATTGTAGGATCGCATATGCTTCCAATATGTTCATTTGAATCGAATTCATGACCCCATACCAAAACTTTGTATTACCTTTAAGCAATGCAATACACGATATGAAAGAAATAATTAACAACAGTTTATCTATATCAAAGGGCTGCGGCGGCATGGGTCCGAATTTTCCTTTTAAAAAAATATGTTTTGTATAAAAGCGCCAAATATACGTTGAATGACAAATATTAAACAATGTTTTCCCAATACAGAGATAACCTAATACAATTAGAGCGAGTTAGTCTAGGGTGGACTGTGCAATTTTTGAAGTCTTCTTCTTCAGTCAGGTGGCGCTATAGTTGCGCCGCTGTGGCCATCACAAGTTTACGCCATCCTTCTATGCCAGCTGTTGCTCTTGTTGCCTCTGAGAGCTTCTTCCCTGTCCATATGTGCATGTCTTTGAACCAGGAAATAGCAGGTCTGCCTCTTCTTTGCCTGGCTTCCACTGCTCCTGTTATATACTGTAGTTTCCTCTCTCTATATCATCGGTTTGTTCTTCTGGCTGTCCATACACCAACATTTCAAACGCATCTACTCTCTTTTCAAATGTTCAAATGTTCAAATGATTTCATTTCTCATGCAAAACATAATACAAAAATAATTTTTATAACAACAAATATGCAATGTAACAATAACAACAAATATGCAATGTAACAATAAATATAGTGGAAATAGCACGAGAAAAGAGGAACTAACTTGAAGCAGAGCTTGTTGAAGTGTTAGTTCCTCAGATGCAGATTTTACAATAAAACATGAACAAAGTATGCTTGAAGATCAATAAATAGACAATTTGTAGCTAGGAAGAAGGGAAAATAAAATGAGGGGAAAAAAATGAAAAATGAAAATGAAACAAAAAAGGAAAGAAAATGGAGGAAAATAGTAAAAGACAGAAACAAAAGCTCTAGAAAAGGGAGATTGAGAAAGAGATTGAGTCGAGAGTCAAACAAACCGAGATTCTATCATGTACATCTATATGTGTCTAAAAGTTTAGTCTTTAACTTTTTTTAAAAAATGCATAGACTGATACTTTGTTTGAGAGATGGATCTATGTTATTCCAAAATACTGGACCGGTGTAAATAATTGTTTTTTGTGCGAAAGCTGTTCTCATTCGAGGAGTGTGGAAGTGGTTAGACTGTCTTGTGGGGTATGAATGTATCTCGTTATTTTTTTGGAAAATGGAGGAAATCGGGAGAGGTAACTCGTTATTAGTCAGCTGGAACATAAAGATACCGAGGTACCAAGAATACGAGTCTTTAATTTTAAGAATTTTGTCTTGTAAAAATAAGTGGTTAGTGTGGGAACGAAAGTAGACATTATGAATTATTCTTAATGCACGCTTCTGTAAAATCAATATTCGGTCAGTAAGGGTCTTAGAAGGATTTCCCCATGCTAAAATCCCATAATTGAGGTAAGGCAAAATAAGGGTTGTGTACAGTGATGATAAAACCGGTAAAGGAAATGTATTTTTAACATGATTTATGACACCAATGTTTCTTGATAATAATTTACATAAATAATTAATGTGCACTTTCCATGTCAATTTGTGGTCAACATAGATTCCAAGGAATTTTGTACTTTGAACACATTCTAGTTCGATACCATTTATTTGGATAGGACCAGGAAGATGATCAATAGTGTTGCTAAATATCATATAATTCGTCTTTTTAATATTCAATGATAGTTTGTTGGCTTGTATCCAACTTTGAACCAAAACTAATTCCGAGTTAATTGTATTTAGGAGACTTTGGGGGTCATGACATGAGTGAAAAATATTAGAGTCATCAGCAAATAATATGAAAGATAAAATATTAGATGACCGTTTAAAATCATTTATATATAATATGAAAAGAAGAGGGCCAAGAAGAGAGCCTTGAGGCACCCCACAGGTAATATTTTTAATCGATGACTGGAAATTATTTACAGAGGTGTATTGAGTTCTGTCTGAAAGGTAACTACTGAACCACTCAAGGGGCTTCCCTCTAACACCGTAGTGAGACAGTTTACTAAGAAGAATGTTATGGTCAATAGTATCGAACGCTTTTGAGAAGTCTAAAAATAAACCGATCGTGTGGGAAGAGTTATCAATTGCACATACTATTTTATTAATGAGTGTTAACATAGCATGACTTGTGGAATGTTTTTTTTCTTCATCTTTTTGGGTCATGGCCCATGTCTCACTTCCGTATGTAGCAATGACAAATATATATATCACCATTTTCTGAGTTGCATTTCTTGCTTTTGCTAATCTCCTTTTGATTTCTTTCTCACTTGACCCTTTAGTGCTAACAAGACTAGTGATCCCAGGTATATCAAATCCTGGAATGGACAGCAATTGTTTCTCAATCAAAAATAAAATAATAAAATTCTCTTCGATTCTTGTCTATTACTAATATTTTTGCCTTCTCTGTGTTTAAGAGGAGATGTTTTTGTTTTTCTTCATAGCTGGTCTGTTTTGTTCTTCTTAGCATATCCAGCAGCTCTTCCCTCATGCTGGTACATATTAAAGTTGTATCATCTGCATACCACAGAATGTGCTTATTCTGTCCTCAAATTTTCACTCCGCCTTCAAAACCTTCAGCCACAGTTCGTATTATATCTTCTGAGTAAATATTAAATAGGTTTGGAGACAGTATACATCATTGCCGGACACCCATTTCTATCGAAAACCAGTCAGTTTCACCAACACTAGTCCAAACAGCTGCTTATTGATCTTCATAAAGCTTGGTTATTGATCTCACTAGGTGTGCTGGGGATCCCATTCTGTACATATTATCCCACACCTTGCCCAGTCTATGAAACACAAGTATAAAGGCCTGTTATATTCTCTATATTTTTCTATGATAATCCTAAAGTTTGCAATTTGATCTCTAATACCTTTGCCATAAAGCCCGCTTACTTCTTCGACATTTCATCCACGTACCTTCTTTTCATCCTGTCAATGATAACTTTCAATAGTATTTTGCTCGCATGAAGACGAAGACTGATGGTTCCATGATTAGAACATTCTTTCTGATTGCCTTTCTTAGGTAAAGGTTTGCAAATTGCAAACCTTTACCTAAGAAAGGCAATCAGCTGCTGCAGCTCTGCACTAGTCTTTTTATGCCACTCTCCCATATCTTGATTCATAGCCGCCATTACAGATCAATACCTATTTCACCCGTTGCTTTCGTTACTTATTATTAATTAATTAATTTATTTATTTCTGATATTCATATTTTGTGGTCTTCCATGAGGCCCTGTTTGTTAATAATAAACCAAATAACAGCTTAACAAACACGATAGATTAACAAACATGCATATAAACAGGTAAAATCTAAATTAACTGGTATCCCTGTGAAATAAATGATCATTCAAGAATCATCCTTGATCATTTACAAGAAATAGGTGAATATAATTTTCAAATTGAATACATAAAAAAAAAAAAAAACCAAGTTCATTAAATAATCTGATATAGCTTAACGCACGGGATACCAACATTGTTTTATACATATTTCGTCGCTCTCACCACGAACCGTCCTTTCTAGCGAAATTTGCATTTTTACATTTTTTTGGTGCATGTACTCAATGGTAACCTACATCCTGTAAAAAATTCAGAGCGTGAATAATTATGCTTGGTTACGTAAAACCGCAATCATCACAAAGCGTCCGCTCAGCGATTATAGGATTTGTCTGCACCACGAACCTTTCTCTGTTCCACGCAGTACCAGAGCCTTCCCTTCATTTGTACACTGTCAGGTTGCATTTGTACAATGCGTAGCGTGATCGCGCATTTTATCTTTTCCACGAACCGTCCTCTCTGTTTACAAACCAATCGTAGCAAAAATACATTAACTCAAGAAAATCAAAACACACTGTATGAAACTTTAAGACCTAAACTCTTAAGTACTCCCATTGATTTTTTTTTAATATAAACTATTCTAAAGTCTAACAATTACCGTTACAAAAAGTCCTATCTTGTTTAAACGCGTTTTCTGCAAAACTGACTTTCGTTTGGAAATGCGCGGATAGGACGGTTCCTGATGCGAGCGACGATTTATATTCACTTGCCCTTTAACTAATACACTAAGGGTGGTATTCTCGAAAGCGGCCTAAGTTAAACTTGGCCTAAGTTAAACCGTGGTTTAGTTAGGCCAGGCTTAACTTTGGCCAGCGGCCTAAGTCATTTTCATTTCTCGAAAGGTGGCCTAACTGATCCATGGTTTAAACTTGGCCTAACTTAGTCCATGGATTATTCACCATGGTTACGGTTTCTGCACATGCTCAGTACCGAAGCTGTGACGTCACAATGCACTAAGACAATGGATGCACGCAGTGTGGAGAAGATGCATCACCTCGACAACTTGAGCAATATGACGTCATAATGCACTAAGACAATGGGCTATTATGGATGCGCGCAGTGTGGAGAGGATGCATCACCTCAACAATTTGAGCAATATGACGTCCAGGGGCGGCAGAGCGACTTCCAAAGCGGGGGGCAGCACCAACAAAAAGTGCACTTGCTGGAATTGTATCATTGTTAAAAGGGAAATTATCAGAGGTGAAAAGTGTCACATATCGCACCTGAAAAGGGGCATTGAACATATTTTAAAAGGGGCACTTATGAGAATGAACAAGAGGCACTTATAATAAAGGAAATGTGCATTTGTTAAAAGAAAAGGGGCACCGATAATTTTGTTAATAGGGGCACCTCTCAGATTTAAATAGGGCAATTATCAGAGGTGGAGGGGCACTTCTCAAAAGTAAAAAGGGGCACTTATTGCAAAGGAAAATGGAAAATTGTCAAAGGGAAAGGGGCTGGTGTCAAAATTAAAGAAGCACTTATCAGAGGTGAAAAGGGGAAGGGGCAGGAAAAGGGGGCACTTCTTACAATTAAAAGGGAACTTTCCTATATAAAATGGGCATTTGAAAAAGGGGGCACTGAACCCCCCCCCAACTCTTTCTCCCTATCTCCATCTCTCTCTCTCTCTCTCTCTCACACACACATACACACACACTATCTCACATGATTGTTTATTTCTCTCACCATTAAACTGTTCTTTCTCACTCGGTTCCCTTTCACTTTTACTCTATCTCTCTCGCTTGCTCTCTGTTCTCTCACTGTTCTATTTTAAAACTTTTTCAATGTATAATTCAACGAACCCAAAAGTATGCACACTTAAAATCAAAAGATATGAAATGAATATTGTATATAACATATTAACAATTATGTTCAATTTATTTATTTTTCTTAAAACATAAAAGATTGTAATTCACGATGAATACGATTATATAATTGAAGGTCAAAATCAAATATTAAGCTCCAATAGCCTCATAATCTGCTACTTGAAACTATTAGAATTAAATGTTATGTATTTGTTACATTACCTTCTCCCATTTTTTTTTAAAACAAAGCATAGTCTACTTTTGAGCCGTGTTGCTTTCGCAGGGAATCTGTTACATCATGACTTGCACTATATTAAAAACACATTATAAAACATGATTTCTTAAATGATTCAAAATCACAATTTTTCCAGTGAAACAATGAACATCTGATGTACACAAAAACATCCTTATGAGTGATGGTTGCTTTGTGGTTCACACACAAGCAAGGACATATCAGGCTTTTTATCAATGGTTGCTTGTTTGTTACCATAGCTTCATGTTATGAGGATTATAATACAAAGGTTTTGATCCCCATGTAGTCACAGTTACAGCAGATGGAGTCTGGTTCATTGAAGAGGCTAAGTAGAACTTCATAGTCCTTGCAAGTATGTCTGTTGAATGAAAAGAGAAAAGAATGAAAGGAAGCACATTGAAACCTATTTATGTTAAACATTAAAAAGGCCTTGCATGTACATTGTGGTAAAAGTGGACAGAATAATCAATTACATGAAAGTACTGTTGGAGAAATGTGAATGAACAAATGCCATCCTTGAAGTACCTGGGCATACAAACAACAACTTATTCTTACAGCCTACCTGGCAGAAATTCAGCAGCTTAGTAGTTCTCCTTCCTCTCTCTGAATTTGTCTCAGATATCAGGGAATTTGCCTCCATTTATTTTACTGAAGAAAAACATCATCCTGAAACAAAAATAAAAAGGTTTAGACCTCATTAAGATATCAAAGATCTACTCCATTGATAATTGTTCTTAGTTATAGTGTCAATAATCATATTCTAACTTAAAAAAAAAACTTAAGGCGCCTTTCATGTAGGCAGTGACTAGACACCCCCTCCCCACTCAGTTACTAGTAATCATTGATTTACAGAATGACTACTGGTATCTCTTTTAAAGTCAAGAACAAACATCCTCATTCTTGCAGTGCTATATCATAAATGTGCTTGCACCAAATTTTACTTGCCATGTCATGGCCTAAGAAAGCCCTAAGTAGTTAAAGTCTATAGCCAAGTTAGTCCCTTTCCTAAAATTAAGCCTAGAGGTCTACATCTTACTTAGATAACCAGCCGACAGTTGGCCTAACCTAGATGTAAACACAGCCTGGAATGGAGATTTTACAAGGCCCTAATCGTTAGAGCCCAACTTTTCCGTTTTAGTTCAATCTAACATGAGACCAAAGACTGTCTTTGTTATCTCCCAAAATGAGCTTTGTGAAAGGGGAAAAAGTGAAATGAAAATTGACTGCACTGTACTGTACTGCAGTCTGAAGGTCTCTAAGTCTTATATGGTCCAGAATTGTTAGTGGTAGGTTTGAATTTTCTTCTGACCCAAATTTGAAAGTAGTTAATGAACTGTTGATTATTTGTGTCTTATTTTCAGATAGTTCGCCCAAAAGTCTCGGCCAAGCTGTCACTGTCAGGAGTGACTGGTAGCCATGGCAATCAAGCTGAAAATATTAACTCGTGTTCATGTAAAATGAATAAAAGTTTGAGTGTAGATTGCACCTACATTCATCAGACAAAACATTTTAAATCACTTCATAATGTACCTGTAGAAACATCTGCTGATTCATATATTCAGCAGATCTTTTTAATAAAAATTATAAACATGATTTAGTTTACACAATTTAGGCGTAATTACAGCTTTACTCACCAGCAGACTTTCCAAGAAAAATGTAGTATCTATTTTTCCTGCTCAAGAAATAGCTGGGGTTGGGCCAACTGCCTTGGGGATGCCTACGTGGGTGTAATCAATAGCACCGACCATATTAATGGCAGTAATTATAACATTCATGTTGGGTCTGCACTCTGCAGGACTGCCTCTCTTGTTGAAGGAATTGTGATGTACTGCTCCCATCTCCTGGCAATGGCTATTGAGATGGACTTCGCAAGGCGGAACACCATAGCTTGGGAGAGGTCTTCTTTTTTCATCCCCATGCATCAATTGAAAAGAACCTGAAATAGCAGAAAATCAAGATGAAAAATATGTTGATATTTGATAAGAAATTACAATTTCTCTTTCTCCGTAGTTTACTACAACTTGTAGTACAAGTATTATAAGCCCAAATTACTAGCTACTGTAACATCAGCAACTGTATGTCAAAAAAGGAAGCTTCTGTCCATTTCCTTTCAATTTGTATTAGGCCTAGACCTGTCTAGACTAGACTCTTATTGATGAAATTTAGATCTAGAATCTAGATCTAGGTCTAGCCTAGTAATATTGTTTTTTGTTTTAATAATTTTTCTTGGGGAAGGGGGGGGGGATGGGTAGTTATTAAAATCATCATCCTGTAGAAAATTATCACACCAACAGCCACAACTAGCACTGCAGCTCAGGCAGACGTGATAACAGACCGAAATTTCTCTCTCTTTCGTTCGTTAGCCTCTGATTTTGGTAGGGCACGTCGGCTCCTGAAAGAGAGGAGCCGACCCTACCCAAATCAGAGGCTAACGAACGAAAGAGACAGCTAGATCTAGATAGTCATTTAGGCCTAGTGCTAGTCCACTTTTAGGCAACAGCGTCTCGAAAATCCACTATAAAAGTAGTTTCTACGTCTAGCGATGAAAGTTTTAGGGTGGTGTTAAGGTGGTATATGTGTACGAAAGGACAATATTGCCATGAAAAAGAATTACCCGGTAAGAAATTGCTCAATCTCAGGAAACAAAAATGTTAACCGACAATTATTTGCACGTATGGGACTGGTCTGCGAACACTGTGAACATTTACCAAGTTTCCTCCAAATTTATTCAGTTAAAAGCATTTTAGATTTTTACCAGTAAAGCAACATGAAAGTAACACAAATACTTTGTTAGCTGGTGTAACTTTCATGAGCGCTTATCCGATACAAAAGAGTGTAAATTGTTATCAAATATAGAAATTCAATGCAAAACTTACCGTTTACTCTCCGCGGACAGTCGATTTAACTAAAAAGTGACGTCACGCGAAGTTAGGCCGAACTATGACGTATTTAAACCTACCCTCTGAGCGGCCTAAAGTTAGGCCGAATAATGATGTATTTTAGCCTTTATCTTGAGGCGACCTTCGAGAATAGCAAAAAAGATAGTCCATGGTTTAAACCAGGTTTAGGCCACTGATTTTACTTAGGCCGCTTTCGAGAAAACCACCCTTTGGTTGTTTGCAAGATAGCTGAACATGGATACATTACAGTTTGAGCGCGTTTGGCATCATTTTCGTAAACGTCGAGAGAACTAGTTTGGTGTGATCGGGGCTTTATGTACATTGTTTACACATTCTACCCCGACCACGACCCGTTTTACGATTTTCTAGGACTGTTCCGTTCCATTTCAGGTGATTTGGGCTTTTCGTACAAATACAGTAGGGCCTAAAGGACAAGTCATGTTATTAATGTAGAAAAGCAACGGAAATATAATATGTTTATTCATGTACATTTTACGATGGGTACCAGGACATTTTATTAGGATAATACTTTAAATTCATAATAATATATTACACAAGTGTTTAGTTCATCAATATCCCTCCTGCATCAATTTTGAGATCTGAATTTTTTTCATGATTTTGTAACATGATGATTGGTAGTAGGATGATGATGATGATGTTACATTATAACTTATCATAAGGATAAGAGCAAAATTGAAAATAATAACATATTTATCCTGTGAACATAATGAAATTATTGAAATACTTAGGGATCATACCTGGCAGATGGAGATGTTGGAGCCGGGTTGTCCACTACAGGCGGAGATGATGGAAGCACGAAGTCCGTTGCAGACTGAGACGCGGGAACCGGGTTGTCTACTACAGGCGGAGATGATGGAAGCACGAAGTCAGTTGCAGTCTGAGACGCGGGAACCGGGTTGTCTACTACAGGCGGAGATGAT
>BEXV01006058.1:0-11359 GCA_003118195.1 Hemicentrotus pulcherrimus | reverse complement strand
CCCCCCCCCCCCCCCCCCCGTTGTCTACGCCCCTGTATCCGAGTTATAATAAGACCTTGCCATTGTTGATAAACAAAGTGCGCCGGTTGGTATGGACGGCCAAAATTCAACATTTTCGGTAAAAGATGTCATGATTGACATGTTTAAACTGTAGGTTTATGACATCATTTATGTCTTACACAAAGATGTCCAACCTACCGACCCATGTTTGGGCACCTAAAGGGCAGTACAATATCTTTTTTTTTTAAGCCTAGTGGTTAATATATAGCACAGCGAGCTTGATCAATGTTTCAGTTAAACTACGGCTGTGAAAATGTCTCCATATTTTGGTTGTAAAAAAGATTATTTAATATTTAGGTGGGAGGCCTTTGGGTCTGTAAACGTTGGGGTCACCGCCATTGCGCCCCCATCTGCTGGCCTCCTGGTCCGTTTTGGTATCTTCAGCACCACGTACGGCCGCTCGCTCCTCCCTACCATTCATCGCGGCGATTGCTAAAAAAACACGAAGCAGAGAACAATGTTGATAATAATACTAATACTAATAATATCTAATTTGTATACAGTGCTTAATACAAATGTCTCTTAGTGCTTTACAAATATACTATTACCTCGGTCATTGGATTCAGTGCTTGCCCGCACGCGCATATTTTTTTACACAACTGTTTAGCCATTTTCGCGCAAAAATTCCAAGAACTGCTCTGGTGAAATAGTCTAATTTAGTCGTCAGCGCACTATGTGCAAGCACGTATACAGTACAGGGAAGATGAAAGAAAGGGGAAAACAAGGATAGTGGAGAGGATAGGGAGGATGCGAAGGAAATACATAACGGAAGATCTAAGAGGATATAGATCTAGACTAATATAAGGAAAAACAGGGAAATACATAAAGAATTAGGAGAACGGGAATCTATTAGATTAAAACAAAGAAATAGATGACGAAGCTAGGAGAAAAGGGTAGATTGAAAGAGAAACGAAAAAAAAAATAAAACAAAAGAGCCCAGGCACATTGTGTGCACAATCTGTACTCCCTTGGGAGCATTCCAACCAGGCGTTACTTGACGCTCAAAAACTGTTTGGCTAACAATGACGGCCGCATCATACCACTACTACTAATAGAGAATGTAATTATATATGTCCAATGTAATAAACCTTCTTATCTAAAGGGGAAAAGGAGGTAAAGACAAAGCATAACTTGTATCAAAACATTCGTAGTGAGCAGGGNCCCCCCCCCCCCCCGATTACGACACTATGGTTGGAAAAACAGCATTTCAAATAAATAACTTGTGGCAGGAACTAGTGGTGTCCCTGCATTGTGGATCGAACATTAGATATCGGCGCCGTACGATAAATTGGTGTACGATTTTTCGTGCGATTTTTCGGGCATCGTAGGAGGCTACGGGTTACTATGTTGGTGTTTACATTATCTACGAGCATCGTCCTATTTCTTGTAATGGCCCTCACGGGGCAGGCCGGGGCAAATCCGTACGAAGGCCACTCGGAGAGTGTGCGGAAATCGTGCAATTGCACTGCAGAAGCCATGCGGTCTCCACAGCATCCACACAGAAATCTTACGGAGACCGTGCATCTTTCGTGCAGAGGTTGCGCGGAGAAGGCGCAGGACAAATGTAATCTAGACATTACATTTTTTATTTAAAATAAGCCATATGTGATATTGATGGGCTTGGTACTGATACCTACCTGATAAACTCGGCAGCCCATTCACCTCCTGCTCCTCGTTTGGAAGCTCTTGGCGTGGAAGTACTTATCGGCACCAATAGTGTTTGCCTCACGCATATCTCTGTTGAGTTTGAAAAGAAGCAATGTACAGTTGTCCGTTTTCATAACAATAATGAGAAACATGTAAGACACTCATAGCATGAGTTTAATAGTATACATAAAGCCACAACTGCGATTTATAGTAGAAGACGGTGTTCCAATCAGTGACGGATCAAAGGGGGGCGGCTATTAAAGAACGTAAAAAACACGTTAATTTTACCCTTCTTTTGGAGATGGCCCACCCCCTACTGGTGTCTGATCAGAAATAATAATGTGCAGGCAATGGGGGACACCAGATCCAAGATTTATTATTGTTATTATCATTATTCATTTAATGGTATGACCAGCAACACAAGGCTGAAAGGGTCAGTTTACCAAGGTACAATGATGTAAATTATATACATGTACAATAGTATTACGAAACGTAGTAAATAAATCTGTAACATAATGACAATATAGCATTATTGCGTTCGTTTATGCACACTACGTGAAAGGATGTACTAGCAGAAGATACACAAGAGCAGGGGATGGTATGTGGCTCATGAAAGTGAGAGTGATGAAGCGAATGGAGTAGAGAGAGAGAGAGAGAGATGGGGTCGTTTTTTTTTTATGAATGTTGATTAGTATGCTGAGGACAGTCGATGCTGGTTGGTTATTTGTCCATGTACAGAAATATTTTGGGCCACATTGTTTTAAAATCGTTTCAAAATTACAGTAAGTCCATTGGCTGCATATATCTCTTTCAAAAAGTATTTGAACTAACCATAACAATCCCATTTACATTAAATTGTATTCAAAATGTCTTGATTTGTAACTGTCCCTTATTGCCTGCACCTGTAGATAATGAGAGACATTTGGTGTTGACGTCATTAATCATTGTTATCTTATTAATCAGTTGCATCATGCCCACAATTGTGTTACCAAATAAAGAGAAGAAGTAACTGAAGAGAATACAAAACTTTCTAGGTATGTGTATGTGTAACATTTTTCATGTTTATGTAAATTATGTAATGTGCTTAAGGGTCTCCAATTCCCTGCACCTACTCTTTTTGGGATAAGTTGGAGCAGGGACTTGATAGACAAGGACTGGAATCAAGCCGCTCTCCTTTGACCCCATGCTCCACGCCGCCGAAAAGTTATGCGCTAATCTGCAGCTGGTAGAATAAAAGAGCACATGAAATTTCAGGATTTGGAATTCCTACATCAGAAAATGGTATCTCAGCAATTGTTCACTGTCCCTTCCAATTATTTATCATCCACTGTTGAATGTGTAAAGAGTAGAACAAGCGAACACAAACTTTTGTAATTTCAACCTTTTTTGAAGTTGAAAAATAAAAAAATAAAAAAAAAAAACACGCGAAAACACGCATTAGCGAACTAAATGTTATTGAAGATTATAAATCATGGATCAAATAACGGGACATTAAAGCATGCACAAATTAGCGCATCATCCTAAAATATTGAGTTTTTGTCAGGATGTAATTTTTCTTTTACCAACTCTGGCACACAAATTATAGAAAGGACGGAGTCCTAGATTTAAAAATTTGTTTGATGCACTATTCCCAATACAATCCCTAATCGGTGTGTTGGCTCAGTCAGTAGAGCGTCCGCCTCACAACCGGGAGGTCATGGGTTCGAACCCCGGCCGCGTCATACCAAAAGACGTTAAAAGACGTTAAACCTTGTTTGGCGTTCAACAATGAGGGATAGAGCAACGTCGATCTGGCGCTGCTCAGTGGCTACCGGGCTCACGATCAATTTGGAGTGGACTATTAGGCTATTATTATTATTATTATTATTATATAAAGTTTTTGATTTACACTGAAATTTTGCCGGTAATTTGATATTTTGTAATAAATGTGAAACTGGTGCTTGGCTTCCGAAAGTCCCCGCAGTGGAAGCGCGGGACGGAGCATGGAACTTCAAAGCCAAGTGGAATGTTACACATCCCATTTTTACGCTTTAGAACTCACGAATGCGTTGAATAAATTACAAGAGTTTCGCCAGCTTGATTCCAGTCCTTTTCTATCAAGTCCCTGGTTGAAGCATTTGATATATACTGAAACCAGAAATAAATTAATATTTTAATTAAAGAGGTTCAAATATTTATGTATTGTATTTTATATTGATTGTGGTGCGACAGATGGTGTATACTTGTAAAATAAAGAAACAACTGCCCGACTTTGAATATAGTTTCGATTACAAATTATTTGAAAAAATATATATGTTGCAGATTCGTATTGTAGAAATAATAAATTCACAAGAAAATAGTTTAAATTCAGGATTTTCTTTTTACATAAAATGATATTTTTCTTTATTTTTGTCTTCTTTCCATGAGTGTCAGAAATGTATTATTGAAAATTTGTTAGTGTTTTGTTAACTCAACAGTTCAATCATACTTGCAGCTAGAGAAGCCAGTTTTATTTATGTTTTACATGTAAATTACCTTGATTATATATTTGTTAATTTGTTACAAATGAAATTCAATAAATTCTATGGAGGGAAAAATATGGAGAAAAAAAGTATCGTGACAATGCGTGAATAATTGCGTAAACAATACGTAAAATCATGTTATAAAACATCATTTTATAAAACAAATAAAACATTATCTTATGAAACAAAATACACATCATTTTGTTCGGGCATCAGTAAAATTACCCACGTAGGTACCTTCAAAACAATCCAAACACCATCGGCTTTCGTCTCGGGCGTATTAGAATGTTCCAAAGGTACCTTGTGTGGGTAATTATTATCAATGCCCTCACTGATGTGTATTATTTGCCTATTAGTTGACTAAATTTATTTGCCCCAAACGGGATACTGTTACAATCGTCACCATCCCTACTTATCACCATCATCATGATCATCAATGTATACTGCAACATCAAATATTTATTACGTCCTACATATTATAGATGATTGTATTCTCGTTCAAAAGATGTTTATAGTCTTCCAATTACTCAGATTAAATAACAGACCACTTAATTCGTTCCAATAACGGCTTACATTTCTCGTTTTTNAACCTCGTTGATAATGAAACATTCAAAAATACCTTCTTTTTTTTCCTTTTCTTTTTTGTTATTTTTTCTTAAAGTTGGGATAGGCCTATGTTGTAGCTGAGAAAATTTTCTATACGGAAGGGGACATTTATTTTGTAATAGTCTGGTCCAAGATAAAATCGTCCCAATTCTATGATGCTAGTCTCCTTTCCAGACGTATATACTTCTTTCAGTTATTAACATTGAAGGAGAGATTGGACATCCACATTGTAGCCCGAGAAAAACTTGTAACAGTGACCATTGAGTATGTGTTTGCTAGGTCAAATTACTAGAGTGATGGACACATCAGAGGATCAGACTGTATGAGGAAATTATCTACCGAAGCTGGTCTGAAGAACCCAGATTCCCTCCGTTCAACGAACTTGAGGAAACAAGTCGCTACTGCAGCACAGCTTTTGGCTCTGAGACCAGATCAGATTGACCTTCTTGCATGTTTCATGGGGCACAATCTAGCAGTGCACAAAGAATATTACCAACTACCAGACCCAATACTGCAGGTTACCCAGTTGTCCAAGATTTCTCTTCTCATGGAAAGGGGCAAACTTGCAGCATACAGGGGAGACTCGGTAGAAGCATTGGATGTGTCCATCGAAGAGAGTATTGACCCTGGGACAGCTGATGGTGTATCAGTTACTGTTGATGATGATGACACTGCTGCCAGCTCTGACGATGATTATAGGTGTGCATGTTTGCTGCTGTTTTTTTATTGATAAGATGTCAGGAATAATAATTGACTTGATCTCTTTTTGTTTCCAACATTTTTATGCAAATTTACATGTGACTTGAAATTGGTGTGCCATTTTATTCTACTTCAATTGTTTATGCCTCTCCAAATGGTGTTTTCACTATGTTTACTTTTCTTTAATCATATCATTGAATGTTATGCTTTTTTCTTCAGACTACATTGGAGAGATTACACAAAGACATCAGACGAGGCAACTTGCAGTGACAGGAAATACACCAAAACATCAAAGTGAGTTGATTTCCCATTTCGAGAAATAAAACACCATTACATTATTTTCCAAGCTCGTCAATGTTCGCTAACATTTTGTATCAGACTAGTGTGGGCACTTTCGGCATGCTGCCCAGGTGAGCTGAAAGTATATAATTGTGTATTTTACAGCATTCTTCAGTTAGAGCTCTTTCAAAGGAGGCATACACAGTTACCCACGTAAGGCTTCTTGTGTTGGCTGTTGTTTGATACACGTCTAGTAATTACAATGTTAGAAAGAAAAATAATCAGTAAAGCAACTACGAATCGCATGAAATATAGGAGAAGAAAGTGTTAAATGTCATGTTATCACATACAATCACTATCTCGTGCCAAGGCCTAAGCCTGAGACTGATGATGTGCAGGGCTAAAATTTAAAATAAATTATCGTGCACACTTCAATTTCATATAAGCTAATTTTGGTTTAAAGTTTTTACAATCTAATGTCCAATTTTCAATTACCATTTCTGTTCTTTTTTATCTTTTATTCTCACGTTTTATTCAGATGCCGTTTCTTCTTTCACAAAACGAAGCACCTTCCAAGCAACAATGCGCAAGTGGAATGACGATGAGATTAGAGCAATAAGAACCTTAAGATGTGTCCTGGCATTTCACCTACCAGGAAAGTTGGAAATCGAAGAATTTAAGAGCAAGTGTCCTGTACTTAATGCCCGCACAAATGGCGCAACATCAAAGATTATATGCAAAATAATAAGAAAACTATTCTTAAATATGCAAAGTAATACAAGTAATGCAATTTTTGTTATCTTCTACGTGTTCATGTAAATGAACTCCCAAGAAAGTGACATTGACCTCACCTTGTCAGGAAGAATCAAACATGTCTTGTACCTTTTATTTCATTAGTAAGCAGTACATACATAATTAAACAAATGTTGATGGCATTATAAGAGATAATTCGTTGTAGGTCTCATAAAGCATTGGTATAATAATTCGATTGTCTTACAAGTATTTTGGGCCCTTTTCAGACTGGAATTGAATGTACTCGCTCAGAACCTATTAAAAGATTCTCTCTGTTTTGCAAATGACTTCCTTTCTTTTTATCTTCCACTGGGTGCAGTTAATTGTACCAGTTCCCATCCCTCACAACAAAAACAAACAAAAACAAACAAAAACAAACAAAAACAAACCCTTCAGAAGTTTATCGAATGAAACAAATGAAACTATAACAATTGTTACAGTTTTACAGTTTATTTTCTAAATCTTGTTTTAACAAATGTTCGATAAGATAGCTATGTAGAAAATAAGCAATTATGTTGTACAAGTCAAAGAACGGTTGCTTTCAAGTCTTTTCCTTTAAAAGGCACTATCAATGCAGCATGAGTTTGTTGACCTAGTAAACATTTGATATATAATATTCATGTATCTACTACTCTTCTTCAAAGCCAATGACTCAATTTAAATGCAGCTTTTACCAAAATGTTGAAGAATGGAGCATCAAGTTTATATCATAAGGACATACCACACGGTCACTTACCTTTAATATTATTCACATGGTTCCAATAACAATTATAGGAAATATTCTTTTATGACTTTGCTTATAAACTTTCTTACTCACCTGTAAGGCTTTAAGAGGACAGGCTCCTTACTATATTCAGGATCTCATTCACCCTTATACATATACTTTTCCACTTGCCTTGAGATCCCAACAGCACAATCTTTTTCAGACTAAGCACTATATGCATGGTAACTGCATATACAGTGTCATGGCTAATTTCCTTTGAAACAGTATCTTACAATACAGCCCTGATGCTCGTTTTTTTTTCTAATTACCGGTACTCAAAAATTTTCTAAAACATACCTCTTCCAGTACATATTATTATTTAATTATTCAATGTAATTTCAGCTGTATATATTGTTTTATAAGTTTTTCCTGTTTTTATAGTTGTAATATTGCATCTTTTGTATGCTTTTTTCTTCTTGTATGTTAAGCTAATAACGACCTTTTATATTATGCAATATACATGTATAATCATACTACTAGTACACCTGTAGTTTGGGTTTCCAACTGTTAAGCTATTACTTTGATAATTCAAAAAACTTCTTTGGGATTAAGAAGATTTTAAAAGTTTTGTTTGTTTTGAAAGAGTCTTGATTTGTTACCTATTATGTATAATTGTGTGATTGCATCTAAAAAGCTCATCTTAATGTTGTTATATGAGAATGTTATACATGTACTTTAATATCGTTTGATCTTCTTTGGGATTTAAAAGATTTTACAAGTTTCTTTTGTTTTTAAAATGTCTTGATCTGCTACTTCGTTTGTATAATTGCATGATTGTATCCGAGAGGCTTATCTTTGAATGTCGTTACATGAGAATGTTATACATGTACCTGAAGATCGTTTGATCTTCTTTGGGATTTAAAAGATTGTACAAGTTTTATTTGTTTTGAAAGAGTCTTGATCTGTTACCTGTTGTGTATAATTGTATGATGGTATGTGAAAGGTTTGACTTAATATCGTGATAATGTTATACATGTACCTTTAGATCGTTTAATCTTCTTTGGGATTTAAAAGGTTTTACCAGTTTTGTTTGTTTTGAAGAAGTCTTGATTTGTTGCAGCGTATAATAATAATAATAATAATAAAAACGTTACTTATAAAGCGCTTACCACCGAAGTCTCTAAGCGCTACATACACATAATAGACTGATACACAATTACATCTTATACAAAACTAAAAATGCAAATAAACCTACAAATTACAATACATACGGAATAGATCTAGTCTACACATCAAAAGTGAACAGAGTTAATTAATCATCAAACGCAATTTTAAATAAATGTGTCTTGAGACAAGTTTTGAACAGACTAATGGTTTGACAGTTTTTTACATTTAAAGGTAATCTGTTCCAAAGTTCAGCAGAAGCTTTGCAAAAGGAGCGATTACCATAAGAAAAAGTCGACACAGAAGTAGATAGGAGGTTTAATTGTGAAGATGACCGTAAATTGCGTGAGGGTTTGTATTCCTGAATCAATTCTTGCAAATAAATTGGTGCCAATTCATGGATACATTTATAAGTTATAACTAAGATTTTGTACTTAATGCGGTACTTCACCGGTAACCAATGCAATTCACGAAGAACTGGGGTGATGTGTTCACAAGAACGTGTGCCTGTTACGAGCCTAGCAGCAGAGTTTTGGATTCTCTGGAGTTTTGCAATATGTGAGTCCGGAAGGCCATAAAGAAGGCTATTGCATTGATCAATACGGCATGTAATAAATGCATGTATAAGGGTTTCGGTAGATTTTTTATCAAGAAAATTTCTAATACGACCTATCTTGTACAAGGCATATGAAGCTGAGCGACAAATATTTCTTATATAATCATCCATCCGAAGATCATTTTCAAAGATGACACCAAGGTTACGTGCACTTTTGACAGGTTGTATCAGAACATTAGCAATTTCAACAGATGGCAAATGGGAGGACTTTCTGAATCGAGATGTTACATGTATAACCTCAGTTTTATCCTCATTTAACTTCAAATCATTAGCAGTGGACCAAGCTTTGATATCATTTATACATCTTTCAAGTTTGGTAATCACAGAATGGTCGGAATCTCGTTTCAAAACAACATAAACTTGGGTGTCGTCTGCATATATCATTCGGCCTAAACCATAATATGTATGTATAATTGTTTTATTATATCTGAGGGGCTCATCTTAATGTCGTCCCATGTTATACGTGCAACTGAAGATCATGTCATATTGAAACAGCATTCTGACATGATAAACACAGATGAAGCCGTCTTTTCTATTCATGACCAAATACCATGTTTTCCAGAACCTTGTATGTTTTGTAGTTTACATTCCGCAAGTACGATTTATTATTGTTGATAAAGATGGATCGCTGGGTTCAATTAATTGGTAGTATAAGGGCAATTACTGGAGGTCCATGATAATCCTGTTAATTGTGTTACCAGTACAATTGTATTACCATTTTTAAGAATTCTATTGTTTTTAATGTTTTTGATTAAATGTTTGTTTCAATTGTTATAAAGAAACGAAAAAAGCTGTATGACTAATGTTTACACCTTTTTCCAAGGCTGTGTCGTTGGAACTGTTATAATTACATAACCATTAACCAGGCCGATCAGAAAATCAAGCAACAACAAAAAAGGTTGGGTTGGGGGGTGGGTCTTCACCTTGCCGTTATGCCAGGGTAGAATAAGTGGGAACCCCCCCTTAAATATACATGTAAAGGCCTACACCATACTGCACGACTTTGGATGATTGTAGCACTGGCTTGTGATACATGAAATCTGAATATCGAGCATTTTGGATGAATTGTCATGAGTGTGTTGAGATGATGAGGAAGTATTAAATACCTTGAATTTTAATATGTGCATGTAGTGGTATGAAAGAGACAAAGAAACAAAACAAAAGAATAATTCGTTCTTATTTCTTAACTTGACACAAAGGCACAATGTAAATCAGTGACGACGGTTAGATTAACGTGCTCATTCATTCAATTCATTAAAATATTTATTCCTGAATTATCTTGTGGGTCAACATTTTCAGATGTCTTAGGAAATTGTGTTTTAAAGTTAGCATTACATTTTATCATATGACCTCATTGACCTGGCTTAATTAGAAACCTTGCTTCCAATGCCAATTTAATACAATACCTGTCGTCAGTTACCTTTGGACATAAAGTACTGCGCATGTCACTTGGAAAATCAACGAAATATTTGTTTTCAGTGACCTTTGCAAATTGATAAGTAATTGTCCTCGGTTTCACAAGCTAATACAAAACATATACACAAATACAGATAGTGTCCTCGCTTCCTATGGATTTCAATAAATTATGTATCCTCGGTAAGAACATTGTAACAGGCTCCTTAGCAAGCTGATACATGGGTCCTCGGTTCACTGAAGAAGTTAGTAAAGCATGTTTCCTCGGTTCCTTAGCAAATGGCTGATGCAGGATGGGTCCTCGGTCCAAGCGGAATTCATGAGGTATGTGTCCTCGGTTAACTTGGTATTTTAGTATAGAATTTGTCCTCGGTCCCCATGGGGAAATATTATACAGTGTGGTGTCCTTGGCTCAATTGATATGCTATACAGAATGTGTTTGTCCTCGGTTCCAGTGAAAAAGGAATGATAATCTCATAAAAAGCTATATAGAGAATGTGTCCTCGATTTCCATGGGGAAATCTTTTATAAGTGAGTGTGTCTTCGGTCCCCAAAGAAAATAAGCCCAAACTGTGCTATCAATTAAAAATTAACACAGCGAGCTTAATCAATGTTTCAGTTAACGTTAAACTACGGCTGTGAAACTGTGTCCATATTTGGGTTGTGAGAAAGATTATTTAATATCCATCTGGGAGGCCAGCTGGTCTGTAACGGTTGGGGTCACCGCCATTGCGCCCCCATCTGTTGGCCTCCTGGTCTGCTTGGGTATCTTCAGCACCACGGCCGCTCACTCCTCCCTGCCATCCTTCACGGGCATTGCTGAAAATAACCACAAAGCAGAGAACATTGTTGAGACACACTTCTAGAGAATGTAATTAT
>BEXV01006045.1:1251-13034 GCA_003118195.1 Hemicentrotus pulcherrimus | reverse complement strand
CACGCTACCTATTGAGTGCCATGTGCGTGCAAGGGCGCTTTCGTAAGAGCAGTTATTGTTCATGCTCATTGGGCTGTGCTGTGTGTTTTGCACTCACCATTCATAGAAGCTTCGCGTTAATCAGATTATCTCCAAAACAACCTGGCACAGTGGGGATTAGCCCTGTGGCACGATAAGAGTTAACGAACCTTCGGAATTACGAACCTTCGGAATAACGCCTCAAATGTTCGGATTAACGAACATTTTTTCATTTTCGGACTAACGAACATCGAGGTATAGGCAGTTTACGTGTTTCGGAATAACGAACCTTGGGAATAACGAACCTTCGGAATAACGAACCTTCGGAATAACGAGCTGTAACCCAAAATCCATTGTAGCTCTTTACGATGCAAGGTGACCCCAATTTTTTGGTCATATTTTGATAAAGTATAAATAGTAGATATGATTTCATGTCTCAGTTGACCCTCAATTAATCCATGACGTCATCATAATGACCTCCGAACTCAAATTTTCAATTTGCATATTATGACGTCAGCATTTTGATACCTTGTTTACCTTTTTCTGCCCAGTAATAACGCAATTAGCGTCCGTCAAAGTTAACAGCACGCGCGGATCTGCGCTATCCTTATCCACAATACATGGGCAAAAACATGCCTATAAAAAATACATATTTTGATAGAATATGAATCGGAGATGTGATTTCATGTCTCATTTGACCCTCAAATAACTCATGACGTCATCAAAATGGGCTCCGAACTCAAAATTTCAATTTGCATATTATGACGTCAGCATATTGTTGGAAAATCGATTATATCTCTGTAAATGTTGATCGATTTTCTTCCAAATTTTGATATGTTCTAGCTGAGAATATTCTCTACATATATAGTTGCCACATTAATTCATTTTGACAATGGTATCATGGCGTATTTTTGCGATTAAAGGAGACATGTCAATTTTTCTCATTTTGCGTGTATTCTCTATGGGACATGACTTTTAATTTTTCGTTTAGATGCCGGGATCGTGCTCATAATTTACTTGAAAAGTGGAATTTGAGAATTCAATTTTCCACTCACGTGTAATCTCTATTAGAAATGTTTTGGTATATCGGTAACCCACTTGACTCCCGACCTCGAGGTCCCTGGTTCGAGTCCGGGCGTCTCCAAAAAAAATTTTCTTCACTTTTTTTTTTCTTTTTGACCTTTCACTGTAACATTCCCGTCTTTCAAAAGCTAAATCTCCGTCGTTTTATCTTCATTTACGCTGAGGTTTAAGTATGTTGTAGCTGAGACAATAAGCTATCCTTAAAGTGCCCTTTATTTTTGGTCAGATGCCGGGACCATTCTCATATCTAACTTGACAAGTGGGATTTGAAAATTCTATTTTCCGTTTACGTGTAATCGCTAAGGAAAATGTTTTGGTATATCGGTAACACACTTGATCCGACCCCGAGACCCCTGGTTCGAGTCCGGGCGTCTCCTACATTTTTTTTTTCTTCACTTTTTTTTCTTTTTGACCTTTCACTGTACCATCTCCTTTGAATATTTAAACATGTAGAATCGCAAATATTGCAATAAACAACCATATTTACTTTATTATTACCCTATTATCACTTGATCCATTACTTTTTGCGTCTATCCCTATGGGAGATGACTTTTTCCCAAATCTGGATTCTACATTCCTGTCTTACTATACTTTGATTTCCCTGTCCTTCTTTGCTCACTTCTCAGCCAGTATACATTTTCTTCCAAAACTGTTTGGCACATGTCATTTATTCGATCGTAATCTTGAACATTCAGTGTAAGTTTCGTTTGTTTATGTGAGAATCAATTTTCCTTTTTGACCAGAACTGGAGTTTAATATTAACATCATTATATTTGATTATTGAATTAAGATGAGCATGATCATTAGAACTGAAGACAGACCACCTAATTCGGCTTCATTATGAATTAAATTTCTAGTTGTGTTTTGGTGCCATTCCTGCTCACAGCCTAACTCTGATGATTCATGATTTTGTTGAATACATTACGTTTCATTTTGCATTGTTTTGTTTTATTTTAGTCTATGATTTGTTTAAAGGAGAAAAGGAATGGTTCATCAGTTCTCACAATGTTAAACCTTAACTAATAGGTTATACTGGATACAAGCTAGCAACAGTTCCCTCAGCGTTCAGTTTAAGTGGATTGTGGTATAATGCTGGGGCATTGACAATGATATCATCATGTAATCATATTATATTTCATATAGAGAGTAATTCCCATGATTCAATCCTATCATTCAAATGATTTGGTATGAGAAAAGGCATGGATATTACATACTTGAGCAAGTAGGTGCAATTGGAGACCAGGTAGCAATAGTTCCATTAGCGTTCAGTTGACAAACTACCGTCAGGTTATTAGGGTCTAATGTGAAGCCATGACTGCAGGTGTAGTTGTATGCTTCCCCAAGGCGTCCTTCAGTGATTGAAACAGACTCTGTATAGCTTCCATCTCCAGGTGAGCCACATTTGACCTCTGTTTTAGGTGACGAATGAGTATAGAATGATACTTAGTTTGTTGTTTTGAATCTATTATTTTAATGAATGAATCAGTGATTGAATCAGACTCTGTATTTGTACGTGAAAGAGAAGAACTGGAATCAAGCCGCTCTCCTTTGACCCCATGCTCCAAGCCGCTGAAAAGTTATGCGCTAATCTGCAACTGTTGACCAGATGGTGAGATAAAAGAGCGCATGAAATTTCAGAATTTAGAATTCCTACATCAGAATGGTATCACAGCAACTATTCGCTGTCCCTTTCAATGATTTCTCATCAATTGTTAAATGTGTAATGAGTAGAATAAACGAACTTGTTTAATTTCATCTTTTTCCAACTGCAAAAATACAGAAAACACGCGAAAACACGCATTAGCCAACCTATAGTTATCGAAGATTTTATATCATGGATTAAATAACGGGCTATTGAAATATGCACAAATTAGCGCATTATCCTTAAACTAGACATATAATACTTGTTTGAAACAAGTAAAGGTAGGCTGGTCAACTAACATTAAAGACAAAATAGAGCAAAAATAAGCGAGTTACTGCTTTAAAAAAAAACAAGGTCATATTAATGACATGAACGAAATAAACCGTCCATAGGCATAACACGCAACTTAAGAAATTTCTGATATGTGCCCTGCAATCGAAATTTGCACTATGATGACGTCATCAAAATGAAAAATGGTGACGATTGAGCTTGTAGAGAATTGTCTTAGCTACAACACATCAAAATTTTGAAGAAAATCAATCAATATTTACAGAGATACAATCAATTTTAAATAAATGTGCTGACATCATAGTATGCAAATTCGTATTTTGAGTTCTACGGCCATTATGATGATGTCATGGATACATTTAATGGCCAAATGAGACATGAAATCATATCTCCGACTCATACTCTATCAAAATATGACAAAAACATTGGGGTCACCTTGCATCCCAAAGAGCTACAATGGATTTTGCATAGGCATGTTTTTGCCCATATATGCTATGTATTACAAGAGCTCGCGCG
Organism: Hemicentrotus pulcherrimus; assembly: GCA_003118195.1. Classification (NCBI taxonomy): domain Eukaryota; kingdom Metazoa; phylum Echinodermata; class Echinoidea; order Camarodonta; family Strongylocentrotidae; genus Hemicentrotus; species Hemicentrotus pulcherrimus. The sequence continues at coordinate 9,487 of BEXV01006045.1, read as the reverse complement.
TACGGAAATTTATGTTTAATAGTCGATCATTCCGTCATTAAGAGTCATTAAGAAATAAACATGCTATCAATTTGTTTGTAAAAATGTGTGGAATATTATGAAAGAAAAAAATGGCGATTATATTTTGTGCAATAGTTTTACTCCCGAAACCGCGCACGCGTGCGCGTGTGCGCGATTTTTTATAAAATGCTTAGAATGGCCTAAAACGTATGCAAAATGATTTTGAGCATTTCATAATTTTACGCGCGCATTGACGCGCGGACGTACGCGCACGCACGCATTATTTGACCTGCAATTGACCGGACGGATATTGACCTTGATCATGATAAATATGAATGAGAAATACCTTTTGGTTATGAAGATATGATCATGAGTAGATTTTCGTAAAATTTTACAAAATGGCGCCTAGATGACGTCATCAGTGAAGGTCAATGTTGAAAACGTTATTGTGCTTCGTACATATGCCTATACATATGTGTGCCAAATTTCAAGGCATTTGATTTAGCCATTTTTGTGTTATTTTTTTCACCAAAAAGTGGTTAGAAATACGAGAAATAAAGAATAAATAAATAAATAAATAAAGGCAATTCTAACGAAATTATAAGTTGGTCTGTACGTTATACAGCCCACCTGACTAGCAATTTAATTCGTCATGATGACAAATTAGGTGGCCTGTCTTTAATTCTTATGATCATTCACATCTTTAATTAAATGATCCAATATAACGATGTCAATGTAAGGTGATGTATTAATATATGAATTCTTGAATGACGTACTAATGAACTGATGAACTATTAGATTGAACTGATGTAAAATGAACCGAATTGTTGGGCTAAACTGATGAACTGATAGATTGAACTGTGACCTGAACTAAAGTGAGAACTTAACTGACGAACAAAATATTGAGAGATGATTATGATCAAAATCATGATCATAATGAAATTTAATGACACAAGACTGAAATGTAGAAGTCCATAGGCATGACATGCACATTTAGAAAATTCTAATTTAATTTAATTTAATCGATATTGTTACTATGATGACGTCATCAACATGAAAAATGGTGAAATATAGATACAGAGAAGGAGAGGGAGACGTGCTATAGTCATGTAAAAATACATGAGCGGGGCAGAGGTGTGAAAGTGGAATCAGAAGGAAGGACTTGGAAGAGAGGATAGTATAAGGAAACATGGTAGGGGTGAAATAAGAATACTAAGGGCAAAGGAAGGAGCTAGAGAAAATTAAAGGTGAATTGGGAAGAATGTGATTAAAATATGCATGTTTGCTATTGTTGGAATGCTGATGACATAAGGAATTAAATAAATTGACTGACAGAAATTTGCATGTGTTGTTACATTATTATTAGACTTAGAAAGATCAATAGTGTAAGCAGAGGAACCCGGAAGCGGTGATATTCTCGTTTGTGACATAATGTGACGTATCTCCGTGGACTGTTCCTAAACCCGGAAGTACAACGTATTATTTCAATGTAAATTCGTACACAAACATGGGTCATTTGTTTAGTAGATTTAGGCGATGTGGCGTTGTGGCGTGCGCCTGTAATCCAGCTAACAGTGGAAGTTACAAACTGATTCAGCCGAGGACGCAGGTTCGAAACTGAGTCACGTCTTTCAAATGGTGACGTTAAAAGTCGGTCCCCAGACGTAAATAATCATATCTGATTGATACACGTCTGTACAAACCTAAATACACACACACACAGATGATTTTATATTGTTTTAGACTTAGGAGATTACCCTTATATAGGTTTAATCCATGACAAGGAATCCGATTTCCCAAAGGGTTATAGGGTAATTTTGTATATAGTTTATACACAAAATATTGACATGCCTCTTCCAGAGAAATAACATGCAAAATTAGTGCTCAGACTTTTTTTTTTTAATGAGTAAAAATAAAGTTAATGGTCGAGTCAGTTTTCCCCACAATGCACTCACAACACAGATTCGTAATGTAACCGAATTTAATGCATACGTCTTTGTGAGGTGCCTCGAAATACAGTTTTTAATTCACCTGATCAGAATAATAAAATACTATTATTCTTTTCATTTCATTTATTTTCCATAAATATTCAAAATAAAATAAAATACATAACAAATTAACAGCAAAATCGGAAGGACCCCAAGAAAAGCAAAGCTTGTAAGAATGGGGCCCCTGTACAAAAATAATCATACAAGCAAGTTATTATAACAAATATTGTAAAACTTATCAAAACAAACATACCCCCACCCTCATTCATTCCTCACATGCACACAGACACACCAACACACACCGCAGGCAGAACATTGTACAGAAGAAAAAATATATACTCAGTGCACATTATTTGTTGAGAAAAGAACTGTTTACATGAATATTTAAACTTTGTTAGGGTTGAACTACTTTTTAAAATTATAAGGTAAGGAATTCCAATCATGTATACCCTGGAATCTTAAAGTATGTTGAGTCAAAGAAGTACGTACAAAGGGGTAATGCTAGTTTGATTTATTTCTGGTTTCGTGAGAATGGTAAAAAGATTTTGTTTTAAACATGTTATTAAATATTGATGGGAGCTTTTGTTTATGAAAATTGAACATGAAGACTAAATTGTTTGATTTTATGAGGCCAAAGACTGGCAAACATTTCAAATCATAAAACAAAGGAGCACTTGAAGTCAAATAGCTAGAATTAGAAATTATACGACAGGCGCGTTTCTGAAGAATATGAATTTTATATAAATGGGTCTTGTAAGTATTACCCCAAATAGTACTGCAGTAGTTGATATGAGGTAAACGGTTGTAAATCGTTAATATGTTTCGGCAACGTCTTTTTAAAGGTGAATGAAATAGTTTGTATATAGGCACGTCACAAAGAGGTATAATGCATTAAATTTGGTTGCATTACGAAAACAGACTTGTGTCAGCATTTTCGTTGTGAGAAGCACACGTTATGCACATCCGTACAGCAATTTAAATGTTTTGCTCGAAATAACCGAAACAAAATCGCTCTTAAAATCTCTTTGTTGAAGTACGGCCGTGATGTTTGGCAGATTTAACCTTTGATTTATTTACAACAGGCTATATATATATATTTTGTTAATCGGAGAAGACTTGAACTTTAACCAATGGACCAAAATATTTCTCATAGACTTAAAATGCAAAGCTGACAAACGGCCTTGGCATAGTCGCTATTTTAACATTCAAGTGAAAATTTTGACATGATCTCAACTTCTAATTAAAAGATTAAAAAGCACCGGTTTGATAGCCCATGGTCTCAGCTATTACATACCAAAATTTGGGAGAAAACAGAGCACAAATTGGGTAGATAGTGCTCAAAGATTAATGCCATGTAGATTCACGATGTGAACGAAATGCACTTTCCATGGACATAACACGCAAATTAAGAAAATTCTGACATGTTCACCATGATGACGTCATCAAAATGAAAAACAATGGGCATTTGTCTTGTAGAGAATAGTCTCAGCTACAACATATCTAAGTTTGGAAGTAAATCGATCAATATTTACAGAGATACAATCAATTCACATACATATGATGACGTCATAATATGCGAATTCGTTTTTTGAGTTCCAAGGCCATTATGATGATGTCATAATATACTTAAGGGCAAAATGAGACATGAAATCACTTTACCGACACATACTTTGTTTGAATAAGAAAACAAAGTTGGGGGTCACCAGGCATCCCAAAGAGCTATGGATTTTGTATTGGCATGTTTTTTGCCCATATATGCTATGTATTACAAGATCTCGCGCGTACGGACGTGTATCTTAAAGATGAAGTTGAGTAGTGGTCATGCGATTGCATTGTGAAAGAAACGGTGTGGAATCGACCAGAAAAGGTTGATCACTTAGCATATAAGAATTTGTGTGTATTGCAAGGTTCTGGAATCATCAAAATGNATCTTTACGATAAACCTGACATATAGAATATGAAGGCATTTGAAGAGCCATGCTTTTCAGGGAACATGTCTTATCTGATGTTCTTCCACACTTGCATTATAACAAATGATAAACTCACGAATTATTTTTCACCTCTTCCCAGAACTCAACCTTCTCTTTAAACGGACGCTAATTCCGTCAATAATGGTTATGAAAAGATAAACATGGTATCAAATTGTTCGGAAAAAGCTCAGGAGTATCCTGTTAACAATCCGGTAGGAGGAATTATTTTTTGTTTGGCCGCTACGAACGAAAACGCGCAAAAATGTGTGTTTTGCGTGATTTTAATGAAATGCTTAAAATGGCCTGAAACGTATCCAAAATGAATTTGAGACAATTTGGGGCATTTTTAAATTTGCGCGAGCACTGGTTCAATTTTGAGTAATCGTGTTCACACAAAAAGTGTACAGAAATAAAAATAAAGAAACTAGATTTGTAATACTTGTTTTGACAAGTATAGGTGGGCTGATCCAACAAAAAAGTGAGGCAAAATAAAGGGTACATTTGAGATAGCTTTTTGTCTCATGTACAACATACTCAAAGTTCAGCATAAACAAAGATAAAACGACGGAGATATTGCTCTCGAAAGACGTGAATTAGAATCCTGTTTTGAGAAAAAGTCATGTCCCATAGAGAATACACGCAAAATGTGAAACATTGACATGCCTCCTTTAATCGCAAAAATACGCCATGATGCCTTTGTCAAAATGAAAAATCGTGAAACTGAATTTGTAGAAAATTGTCTCAGCTAGAACATATCAAAATTTGAAAGAAAATTGATCAATATTTACAGAGATACAGTCAATTTTTCAAAAGTCTGCTGACGTCACAATATGCAAATTGAAATTTTGAGTTCGGAGGCCATTATGATGACGTCATGAGTTAATTGAGAGTCAAATGAGACATGTAATCATATCTCCAACTCATGCTTTTTCCAACCATGATATAAAATTTGGGGGTCAATTGACTATCTGAAGAGCTATTTCGATTTTTAAAATGGCATGTTTTTGATCAAATTTGCATTATATTTCCCATAGCAGCACGCGTGGATTTTGAACATTGACGTGCGCTCACGGCCTTATAAAAGGTCAAGGGTGACTGAAGTTAATGTAAATTGTCATTCACGGTAAGAAGAATTTAAATCATGTAGAAAAATTGCATTTGACCTTTTCCGCGCGCTGTGAGCGCGCGCAACGCGCGCGGGGACACGTACGGACGGAAAATTTTGAAATGCTTAAAATGACCTGATTCGTACTCCCGTTTAATAGTTCAGTGATTTTGAGCTTTTTAAAATTTTGACGCACACGTACGCGCGTGTCATGACCTTTATGTGACCTTTGATGACATGGCCTGTTGACCCTTGACCTAAAGTATATGTGCTATCAATATGAATGACCTTTGCTTAAGCATCATAAAGATATGATGGATAACGTGATTTCACAAAATGGCACCTGGATGACGTCATGATGACATGATGACCTTGAAAATGTTTCTGTCACGTCTTATGGCAATATATGCCCTATGACTGTGCCAAAATTGGACGAAATTGATCAAACTGATCTTGTCCACAAAAAAGTGAAGAAATAAATAAATAAATAAAGAAAATTCTGACGAAAACAATAGGTGATCTGTCGATATCGACAGACCACCTAATAAATAAATAAATAAAGGCTATTTAAACAAAAATATAAGGTGGTCTGTATTATATACAGCCCACCTGATAATAAATAATAAAGGCAATTTTAACAAAATTATTAGGTGGTCTGTATTAGATACAAAAATTCCCCGCAATGGAAGCGCGGTTCGTAGCATGGAACTTCAAAGCCAAATGGAATGTTACACATCCCATTGTTACGCTTTAGAACTCACGAATGCGTTTGAATAAATTGCAAGAGTTACCACTCCTTTCTTTCACCTCCCTGATGAGACTAACGATGAATTATAGCAAAAGTTTGTTATTCTTTTCCATCATGTGATTTGTTTGTAATCGCATTCAAATCGCGAATTCATGCTAAAGGTGATAAAGGATCGAGTTCAATGATTATGCAAATTATGTTGTACATTTCTAAAGACTAAAGGACAGCAATAATTAACACGCCAGTTGTAAGCGGTCTCAGTACCCAGCAAGACAAGCTTTTGGCTTCGCTTTAGTTATATTCAAATATTTTACTTAGTATGTTATTATTTGGGAGCAAATATGAGATCTCTTGATTACCTTAATCTCCAATTGAACTAAATGTCTGACAAATTGTTTTTAATCTGAATTCAACGTGAAGTTTATAGTGCTGAGATTGGACTTTCACTCCGTAGATAAAAGTGTATTGGACTGACCACACCCTTGGCTGTCGTCGCAACAAGTCGGCCTCGCATAGAAGTAAGGAGAAATGGGAATGGTCTGGATCGTCAGTATCTCATCGTGAATTATCAAAGAATCATCAACGGTGGCGTACAACTTGTGGACGTTTATATGTATGGACCTTGTGTGATCTCAGCAATACAGTGCATAAAAAACAAAAACTGTATCCAACTTTGATTTCTTCTAATTCAAAGTTATAAGCTACGTGACCTTGGATTATATTTCATAGTAAAGATACAAAATATCTTGTTGGTTTTATTTCCCCGTGCTATTAAATTCAAAATTGTGTTAAATACAGTGCGTCCAAGAAATAACGAAACCGAGAAGTATTAATGTTTTATCATAACTTAATCACAACCATAATTAATGAAGATACATATTTGAAAAGCTTAGAGTCTCCTCTTTCAGTTGATGCTACTTACGTGATGCATATTTTAGCAATTGAAGGAAGGAAACCAAAAAGTAATTTGGGGGGCGGTATCTGAATTTCAAAGAAATATTCATATTTCTAGAAAGTTCATTTTATGCTCTTTCATATGTATCATATGAAAGAGCATAAAATGAACTCAATCAAGAAATGAACTCAATCAAGAAAAATGAGCGAGGAATAACAAAGTTCTCTTTGTTTAAAGTAGCCCATACATTTTCATAATCGTAACAAACGAATTCGTTTTCACTGGGTGCCTGCGGTAGCAAAAAGCAGATTTGACAAAAGACTTAACTCCGTTTCGTTGACAATCAGCCATGCATGAAGACTCTCGTCACTACTTTAAACAAACAGAACTTTGTCATTCCTCGCTCATTTTTCCTGATTGAGGTGTCATATAAAAGAGCAGAAACTGAACTTTCTAGAAATGTGGACTTTTCTTCGAAATTCAGACACCGCCCACCAAATGTCGTTTTGGTTTCCTTCCTTCAAATTGCTTTTAACCACTCATGCGGTCTCGTTTTTTCTGGGACGCACTGTATAGTAATAAGCTTCAGCTTTTATCGTGCTAAATACATCTCGGACATCTCTAAGCACTTTCCAGATATACTTTTAACCCAGTCATTGGATTCAGTGCTTGCCTGCATACACTATGTGCACAATCTCCACTCCCTGTTGAGCATTCTAGCCAGGCATTACTTACACTTTGAACATGACGGACAAAGAAAGAGGACAAAATATACAGTTCCTCATTCTACCGACAACAATTGCTGTGGTAGACAGAGGAACATTCCTTCACTGCTATTATGTAAACATGTGTAAAACAGGTGTCACATGCATATAAACCTGTTCTAAACATTTTTTACATTCTAGAAGTAAAGGGATGTTCCTTTGTCTACCACATCAATTGTTGAGGGTAGAATGAGGAACTGTATAGTTTGTCCTCTTTCTTTGTTCGTCATGTTCATAGTGTTAACGCTAGAAAACTGTTTGACCAGCAGTGACGGTCGCAAGCTATGGTCACAAATCAGAGCAGCGACCGGCCGATTAGTAGCCTGCTCAGTCTCCGCTGGACTTTAGGTATCGCCCAACGATTTTTTTGGGAGAAGTCGAGCAGGCTGTAGAGCCCCAGCGTTCGACGCCCGGACACCGACCTAATCGAGCGTTCGCCATCGAGTGATGTAGGTCAGCGACAACCGGCCGGCGACCGGGCGGCGAACGTTCAGCAGCCCTTGACATAGCGGCTTCGGTTTTGATCTAAATCGCTCGACGGCGAACGCTCGATAGCGACCGCCCGGGCACCGAGCGTACTTTGGGCGGCAAGTGTAAGTGAGCAGGCGCCTTCCAGATTTTAACTACTCGCTAAAACTTCAGGAGCGACCGAGCGATTCCCTGAAAACAATTTTTTTTTTTTTTTTTTTTTTTTTTGCTCCCGAAAATTAGAAAATCGCGCCGGGCGAAAAGTCGCTCGGTGGGGGGGGGGGGGGGGGGGGGGGGG
>BEXV01006030.1:2960-13053 GCA_003118195.1 Hemicentrotus pulcherrimus | reverse complement strand
TGTGTGTGGACTCGCTGATAGTTGGTCCTAAACTAACTTCTTAGTCCTACAGATTATGTAGCATGGTATATGTACTATACAGTGGGAGACAGTATATAGCACGCCTGCGGTTGTGCGAATGGAAACGGCTACTAAGCTAGTTTCTTTTCAGACAGGTAAAACAATAATACCAGGTGTTTGTGGACAAGCGGTCATTACTCGGCCTTTTCCCCTTTTACAATTCCCCTTTTTTTCGAAGAACGATGGACTATAGAGCTGGTCTTCAATTGAGTATGAATAATACCCCACTTTCTATTATAATAAACCCAACATATCTCAGTTTTCAATTGACGACACATAGACTTTATGAGAGCTAATGGTAAAATAATCAGTTTTATTTGAGCATTCAAAGTAGATGTTTCAGTTTGGGCTCCATTTCTTTCATGTTACAGGATATCCATAGAAAGGAGAGTCCTGCCGACAAGGCATACAACATCTTGACCTACATTGGATGCAGTATTTCTATCTTCAGTCTTCTTGTCACATTGGCAACCTACCTGTGGAACAAGTAAGCCCATTAGAAAGAAATAATGCAATCATTAATATTACACAAAAGAGACAGAATGTGTAATTAGTCTCTGGTTGTTGTATCTTCGATTTCATTTGGAAGGTTTGGACTGTGAAATATGTGTAAAAACTATGAAACAGATGCCTTTTTAGAATTCATTGAATAATCATGCAATTTAAAAAAAAACACCTTTTTAATAAAAGTATCTCTTGATCAAATGGTATGAAATACGTATATACCTGCAGGACAGTTCTGCTTGATTTCATTTCTGTTTGAAGTAATGTACAAGCCATGCTAAACAACGGAAGAGGAGGGGGAGGAAAAGAAGAAGAAGAGAAACTTTCATAATATTATTGGTTGCTTTGTGATGTAGGAGTGGAGTAACAAGGGTCATAAATAGGTTACAATTAATTTAAATTTGTTCATATATATTCTACATTAATACTCTAATAACCTCGTAGATCAAATCCTTTGTCCCTTGGTGTTGAGTTTGCATGGTATAAAAGGTATATTCATTTCGAACATCTTTGGCGTACTCTTTTCCAATTTTGCATCGTCCTGAATAGTTCGACTCGTATTCAACACGCGTGGCCATTCTGAGGGTTGTGCCCAGTAATAAAAGAGATACATGTATATAAGTAAAGCAAAATCACGTAATCTCTTTCATTTTACAAACACTTCCCCTCAATTTCACTTCGTTTTTCTGGTTATTTGGCTTTTTCTTTCTGTGTTGCCAATCAGGTGATGGTAAACTTGTACATGTTTGGTACAATATTGCTTCGACGCTTTCCTAACCTTATTTTAATGTTGCAATCTTGATAGGGATTTGAGGACCAAACAGACTAACAAGATCTTCATCTGTCTGTGCCTGACATTGTTATGTCTCTACACAACATTTGTCATCATGATCTCTCTGGATTCTATCAGAGATTATCGTGAGGTCCAAGCTGGACCCTGTGGGTTTCTGACGGCCCTAGTTCACTACTTCGTTTTGTCCTCTATTGCATGGATGGGTGTGGAAGGGTACAATACCTACCTCATTATTGTGAAGATCTTTAACACCTACATCCAGAATTTCATGATCAAGGCTTTCTTAGCTGCATGGGGTACGATATATTTGTTTGTTTCCTTATATCTTTTTAGCCACTAGTTAAAATGATGGATTCCTCGGCGACAGAAATGGCATTATTATATTAGAAATAGTGCTATTCCTGCCACCTCGATCCATAATTTCAAATAGAGCCTCTCAGTGCATGGTGTATTTGTTTACTATTAATATGAAGTGTCTGCATATTTTTACAAACAGAGAGAATATTTGTAGATCAGAATCCTCCGACCAACTTCCTTATACTCATACACTTAGGTACTGAAATTATGCATAAAACGATGAGTTGGCAAAGTGCGACAACGTGGTTTGCTGCGATCAACCTTCAGCAATACAAAAAACGATGAATGGGCAAACAAATGTAATTTTTTGTAATATTCATATAAAAAGGTAATTGTTAATTTTATTTGCTTATAAACGAAACAAAAAAAAATCAAAAGCGCTGGCGGAATATATTGAATTCATTTAGCCATGCTAATAAATGGAAAATAATTATGGAAAGATCACATTAGAACGGATGATAGTCCAACAGTGCACATGAATTCGTAATTTTTGCCATTTATGTGTAAATTTCCTTAAACACAAATGTCATTACAGGAATTCCTGCACTTATCGTGGTTCTTACTGGAGCTATTGCTAGAGACTCTTATGCACATGATGATCTGTAAGTGGTAACGTATGAAAGTTTAGTTGGAATATTGGGTATACCTAATGATCTTCCAATTTCGGATTCAGCAAAATCACGTTTCTGTACATTATCGGGGTTCTTACCTGGCGCAGGGGTTGCATTGATCGAGGAGGATGCAACCCCAGGACAAGGTTTGCCTCTAGCGCTTAGAGACTTCGGTGGAAAGCGCTTTATAAGAACCCGTTTTTATATAATATTATCATTATTATTTAATCTGGTTTTTAAGGCATTTGGTATTTTGGTATCTCAAAAGTTAGCAAGTAAGCCATTATGATCTGGAATTGGTATTTAAGTATCTCGTTCGCGGGTATGTGGTGATATCCAAGCTTTGGGACGGTCACCAAGCGGATATACTCACCACATATACTAAAATCTTATGTAGTGTTGGGAACGTATGGAACAGGAAAGCTTCGACTTTCCACTAAATAGATATTGGGAAATAATTTACAATGACATTTTCTCATTTAAAATGTTTCAAGGACCATGGAAATTAAAAAAAAATATATCGCTAAGATAGTCAGTATTGATTGACTCAATTCAGTCTATTTACAAAATGCGTATTTACTATCAATAGATGCTTTCTACAATTCTGGGCTCAAATCGGTGGTCTCTTGATTCCCATGACCATCATCCTCCTCATCAACATCGTCATCTTCATCCTGGTGGTTCGACAATTGCTCCGGTCAGCCAACATCGGTGGTCGGGCGAAAAGAGAGGCTAAGGTAGAACGTCGAGAGACTATCGAACGCGTCCAGAACGCAATCTGCATCTTGTTCCTACTCGGGCTGACCTGGATCACCGGATATCTTCTTTTAATCCCGCAATTCAGTCAGGTAAAGGCAACTGCGTGATATCTATCTCCTCTAAAAAGTATCTAGGGAAATAAGTTATGATTTGATACACCAGCAATACCTCTTAAGATATTTAGTATTTTGAGAAAATGAGAGAGAATGTCATATATCTAATTATTATTTATTGAACATTTGCGTTTAACAGGTGGCTCAACCAATCTTCGTCGTCCTGAACTCCTTCCAAGGTTTGTTCATCTTTCTACTCTACTGCGTCCGGAAGCCTTTCATTCGTAAGAAATGGGGGCTAACTTGTTTCGACAAGTTCCTAAAGAATGAAGCAAGCACTTCCAGCGGTGTGGTGAGCTCGACGGGGCTATCCTCGTCATCTGGCGTGATAAGCAAATTGCGCCCAGGAGCCTCGGATAATTACTTGTTGCCAACCAAAGACGACAATCCCGATCCTATGTGTGTGTTCAATCCGACCTATGATGTTAGCCAGATTGAGGAAGAAGTCACACCACCTATGAACAAGGATATCCAGAGTTCCACCGGGGAACAGAAGAAGGACACAGATCGTGATGTAACAAGCACCGATGTCGTGACGGTCAGTCTCCCTCTTGATGCACCTGTCACAAATGTCACTGAGAGAGGTGATGGTATTTCCTCCACCACGGAAGCTGACACCGCCAGTGTTACTATGGATTTAACTGATGCCAGCAAAAGTACTTAGGGGTAACGATGATGCTGCTTTATATCATCACACAGATCCCGAGGATGGCATCAAACACAGAGGCGTTTTTTTTTTCTTCAATATTGTGTAAAGTGAGAATAAGGTCTAAAGAAAACATTATGTTACATTGGAATACTAGGCAGGGGAGGGGTGGGCTGGATGTCGGCCGAACCCCCCTTCCCCGCTCCCGAGCATTTTGCAATTACCAATATTCCGCCACCACATATTAGGGCAACCAGGTGATTGTTATTTGTTATCATCCTTATTATATTTCATAATGACATTATGTCTTTTCAAATAACATGTATCTTATCGACGTTGTTAATGATCATATCATTCTTTTTAACGATACTTTGTGGTGTATGACACAAAGAAGATGTCAAATTTTTTTAAAGGTATTTAAAAAAATTATTTTAATCATTTCTTGTTAAAGGTACTATGTCCCATTTGCAGGCCAAAAAATGAAAAGGTCAAATTCCAGCGGCATTCTAATTTAGAACTTCCCTGAAAATTTTAAGTTTAATTTTGGCCATTACAAGAAGTGGGCTATTGATGTAGACAAATGCTCATGTACCCTTAACAGCTCATTGTATGTATGTTATTACCAAAGAAAGAAAAAAATCCAGTCAGTCACTCAATAGTGTCTGACAGTGAAGTCTAGCAAGTAAACAGGTTTCCTTGCATAATTTGAATATGAGGATACTGCTAACGTTTGAACTTCACAGATAGGACATACATGACATATTCATAATTCATGCGGAGTTCTACAAAATGTTATGTTGGCTGCAAAAGGAACATAGTATCTTTAAGTCATGATAATGGGAAAGGAAATTAGACAATGACGGTAGAGTAGCTTAATGCAAAGTTCCCCATTGCTGTCCTCTTTGCAAACGTTAAACAAAATTGTCTCCGCCGGGAAACGAGACTGGTAAATTGCTGAGAACGCCAATGCCTTAACCTCTAAACCACACAGAGCCCCCAACCCCTTCCCCGAGCATTTTGCAATTACCATTTTTTAGTCACCATATATTACGGCTAACTAGGTGATTGATATTTGTTATTATCTTTATTATATTCCAAAAAAGAAATTATATCTGTACAATTCATATAAATCGTATTCAAGTGTTCAATGATCAGAACATTTTTTTTGTATATGATACTTTGTGGCGTATTACTCAGAGAAGAGGTTTTTCAATTTTTGAAGAAAAACGTATAATGATGAGGTTGATGGTAACATGATTAAAAAATAAATTATCAATTGGTTTGATTTGTTATTACATTTCAATGACGAAATGATATTTTAGTTCAATTCATATATATATACCTTATCGAAGTATTCATGATCAGAAAATTGTGTTTATATGATACTTTGTGGTGTATTTACTCAGAGAAGAGGTTTTTCCATTTTTGAAGAAAAACGTATAATGATGACGGTGATGGCATCATAATTTTTTTTATTTTTTTTATTAATTGGTTCGATTTATTTTTACATTTCAATAACGAAATGACATTTTAGTTCAATTTATTTACATACCTTATCGAAGTATTCATGATCAGAATTTTTTGTTTTTATGATACTTTGTGGTGTATTACTCAGAGAAGAGGTTTTTCCATTTTTGAAGAAAAACGTATAATGATGACGGTGATGGTACCATTATTTTTTTTAAATTATAAATTGGTTCGATTTATTTTTACATTTCAATGACGAAATGACAGATATACAATTTATATGTAGCTTATCGAAGTATTCATGATCAGAATATTTTGTTGAGATGATACTTTGTGGTGTATTACTCAAAAAAGAGATCTTTTCATTTTTGAAGAAAAAGTACTTTATGGTTGATTATTTTGGTTGAATTCATTACCGTTTTTCTTAAAGCATACACTTCACTGTTCATGCTGTCCCTGACAAAAAAAAATTCAAGTTTTTCGTTAAATTACTCAATAATCCTGAATTACTTTTGGTTAATGTGCACATAAAAGAAAACTGATAAATATGTGAGTAATTTACATTCATACAGCGCTCAAGATGAATTGTCTCTTAACCTTACACATGATTAACTTGAGAAAATATATTTTTAATTGACTGTGTTAAAGGTTGGTATTTAGGCTAGCTTTAATATCATGTAAATGGAAGATGTGAATACCAGGCTTCAAATGAAGAGTTCCGATAATTGATATTCCCAAATTATTTGTCTTTCAAAACTGAACAACAATCATCGACTTGTTTCAAATTAGTCATATGTGATTTAATGGTAATATTCATTTTGTCATATATTAGATAGGAGGATGAGCAATGCCAGTGATGTATACATTAATGATAAAAATTATTTGGGACTATTGAGTAATTTACAAACATAAACTTGAGTTTCTATTTTCAGGGACACCCTGTACTGTAGCTCGTTCAAATGTTAGATCGCTTATACCCCCTTCACATACACAGATTTTTATTACAAGTACTAACGGATCGCAAACTCGCAGTCAATCGCAAGGATCCGTAAATAACTCTCTGGTATCTGTAAATAACTTTTCACAACTCGCAATAACTTGCAGTCACTTTTAAGAATCCGTGAAAGGAGAGCCAACTTTTTTGACATGTCAAAAAACTGCTTATGAATATCCACGGATTGATTTTTCCTTAAATAAGTCGTAAATAGATGTAACAATCCGTAAGTATTGTAAACAGCTCGCAACAAAATGTAACCATCCGTAAACTTCTCGAAATAATCTGTAAATGACTCATAACAATTTTTTGGAAACGATTTGTTACGGTTAGTTTAAAATTTGTTTAAGATTTGTTTACGGATTATTACGAGTGCTTACGTTTTGTTTACAATTTCATTCGGGTCGTTTTACGATGGCCTTATGGATTTTTACAGGTGTTACGAGCAATTTAAGTGTAGTTACGATTACTTTACGAATATATACGTATACTATATGTATGCTATCGAGTTGTTAACGATTTGGGGAAAGGTTTAAAAGCTGCAAATTTGAACACTATATTTTCATTTCTTACTTTTGGTGCTAAAAACCGTAAGCACTTGTAAATACTCGTAAATAACTCGTAACTATTCATATCAACACAATAACAGGTTGTAACAAATATGTTCGTACCTATCCGTGACAACTCGTAACAAATTGTGAAATTCTGCCGTAAGTAAATCGTAATAACTCGTAATAATCCGTAATAAATCGTAAATAGGTCGGAAAAAACTCGTTACAACTCTTAAATCAATCTTAAAGTGGCCAAACCGTAAGGAGCCGTGAAAGATTGCGAACTTGTGCGATCGGTAAGGACTCGTAAGAAAATTCCGTGTATGTGAAGGGGGGTATTGCTTGTCCCCTACATATTTCATGAACCCCTCTTTGTCAAGATCAAGGTCAACATCCTGACTTATACTCCCTTCACATACACAAATTGTACTTACGAGTCATTATGGATCGCACAAATTCACTGATCATTCACGGATCCTGACGATTTGGCAACTTTTAAAGATAAACTTGAGTACTGGTAAAAAAAGAAAATGAATTCTCACACCATGTGTGTTGTCCCATATACACCTTTCTGTGTAAGTGATTGTTACTTGACCAAGACTCTGCCAAATTTATGATGATTTTGATGACTCCAGAACCTTGCATTACACACCATCGCTTACATGCTTTATGATCAACTTTTCTGATCCATTCCACACCTTTTCTTTTACAATGCAATCGCATTACCAGAACTCAAGTTTCTCTTTAAGATCAATTAAAGAGTTGTTACGAGCTATTTAAGGTTTATTATGGATTATTACGAGTTATTACGATGTATTTACGGCAACAGTTCACGATTTGTAACGAGTTGTCACAGATTGTTTACGTGTTGTTACGAAGAGTTACAAGTAAGTTACGAGTCCTTACGATTTTAAGCCAAAAAATAACAACTGAAAATAAAGTGTTTGAATTTGCAACTTCCATACCTTTCCCAAAATCGTAAACAGTGCGTAAGCATACATAAAGTATACGTTTATATTCCTAAAGCACTTGTAACTACACTTAAAATGCTTGTTATAACCCATATCAATCCATAAAGCCACGTAAAATGACCCGAATAAAATCGTAAATAACAAGTAAGCACACGCAACCATCCTTAAGATGCTTGCTATTATCTGTAAATAAATCGTAAACAAACCGTAATTAATCGTTACAAAAATCTGTTACGAGTCATTTACAGATTCTTGCGAGCAGTTAACGAGTAGTGACGTATTGTAGCGAGCGGTTTTGATACTTTCCGATTGTTACGTACTATTTACGAGCTATTTACGGACAAATCAATCCGTGCATAATCGTAGGAAGATTTTTGAAATTTTAACAAATTTGCCTCTCCTTTCACGGATCCTTAAGAGTGTCTACAAGTTGATGCGAGTTTTGACAAGTTATTTACGGATACCAGCTAGTTATTAATGGATGCTTGCGATCGACTACGAGTTGGCGATCCCTAAGGACCCGTAAGAAAAATATGTGTATGTGAAGGGGGTATAAGTATTTATGACGCTTCCAACCCTGTCATATCTATTTAATAACTCTTTTTAGTCGATGGACAGCGCCATCACATGTCATTTATCCTCCAGTTATGATCTGTCTTTAGATATACTTAAACAGGGAGTTATCCTTTTTATATTTAAAAATCTCATGAAAATATGCCGTGTTTATATGTATAGCTTTTCTAACTGAACTAAATCAATTATAAACGTTTATTTCCACGGTGCAAAATCTTTGCAGGGATGGGTAATCTGCAACGGCAGGCATTCGAGATGAATTATATCTCCACATGTTTCAACTGAATAGTTTAAAACACGTGTTTTTAGGTTTTGAATGTTGCAGTTTTGTAATTTAGATATTTTTGTCTATCCAAAAAACAATTCTGATTTAACGGTCATAAAATAAAATACTCACGATTGTATTAAACAAGTAATTTTATTGTATAATCTGCACAGATGTTGAAATATTTTTATTTAAAATTCCTGGCATCTTTATAGTTCCCAATTCATTTAAATTGTTGCAGTTTTCCCTTCAATTTGTTTTTATCGACTGGAATTACGACTAAGGCTATGTTTTGGCTCCTCTTCTTGCAGATAGTATCGATTTCACGATATGACTAGCTTGTAAGCTCTTCGTGAAGCGGTTAAGGAAGATCAAAAACATCTCCATTGTTGGCGGATGAAGTTTTGACTGTCTTGTCGTTGGTTTCTAAATAAACTGGCCCCAGAGGACCTTTGGCTGAACTCCTCTCAGAGGGACTTGGTAATGAGGAATTAAGCCTTACCAAAAGGCAATTAAGCATCGACTTGGCTTCGAACCCGGGAGCTCCCGGTTACAAGACCACTGCTCTACCACTGAGCCATCGCGCCTCCAATATAATTATGTTTATGTTCACATCGATGTGATTACAGAATTATATTTATAAATGTCTTTATTTATGTTCATGCTTCACAACCTGAAGAAGGCCAAAAAGCTGAAAGCTGAATTGTTTAATAAATAGTAGAAGTTCACTATGTCCTTATTGTGTCATCCTTCCGTCTTACGCCTTTAATTATATTTTTTATGTATACATATATATATACACATATATACATATATATGTTTACAAAAGCAGTACATTAATGATTAATTACGATACATTGCATGGAAAGCAAAACCGATAATGTTCAACAGTGGCCATGCAGTAATGAATGATAAAATAACAATATAAAATATAAAATATATGAAATCCACGCAGGCCTAGTCATAGCTGGATATACGAATATGTGTCTAGAATGATACGGAGAAGTAAATTGTTTCGGGAATATATCATCATTTAATAAATTAGTATAATCTTGTCCTTTTGAACAAGTGAACAACTTTTCAAAGCACAGGTGTAATACAAAAACGAAAACTCACTTATCTGTTGTTTAATAAAGTGGGCACTTTGGAGTGAATGCTTTAATAAAATAAACATATTTATCAAATAAAAATATTCAAATTGATTTTAATTCATAATGCAAGGCGCAAGTTACAAAATACCAGGAGAATACATTTTTTAATTGCATAAACAAAAATAAATATCTACTCTCGGAAACAAAGTCAGTTTTGACTAAATCACATTTTTTAGAGTAGAATATTGTCGCATGTGGTCAATTAATTTTCCTGACAGGTCATGACATTATTAAACGTCATTATTGGTTCATTGCATAACAAGTGAATACCCCCCCCC
>BEXV01006029.1:2717-13124 GCA_003118195.1 Hemicentrotus pulcherrimus | reverse complement strand
TCATTCAGTATCATGGGTGCTAGAGGGCGACCTAAAATAATAGAGTGATTATAACAATAATGATAATGAGAACAAAAACAACAAAAACATTAAAATAACAATTTAAAAAGTAATAACAATTGATATTTACAATTAACGTTCAGAAGTAGAACAAAAGTTGGCCTTATAATATCCCCCAACAGTTGCGTAGCAAGAGTCCTGGATGGTGTTTCACAAAGCCTTTTTTCAATGACAAATGACAAATATCAGTGACAAATCTGTTGATAACCAATCAGAAGCAAGGATTTCAGTAGCTTATAACAAAAACTGTCATTTGTCACTATAGACAAGTTTTGTGAAAAGGGGCCCAGGTGTTTAGGGGGCTCTTACATGGGCGCAATGGAAGCGGGGACACGAGTCTCGCTCGGAAAATTATATGGTAGTTCGCAATGCCTCTGATCAGTGGGTGGGGGAGGAGATTAGGAGGTGTCTCATTTGTAGCCTTACATATGAGATAATTTAAAAATAAATCCCCTCACCACTTATTTCTATTGTAGCTGTAGATGTTCCAAGCGAGTTTGTAGCCACGCACGTGTAATTGCCATAGTCCTTCTCTGGTTCTAGTTTAAAGATCACAAATCTATACTGAGAGATAAGTTAAATGAAAGGTCATTATGTGCAACCACTGTTCATATCTATACAAATATAAGGGAGGTTCATTTTTTCCCACTTTTTTCACTCCATGGACATTATGAAGAGTAAAATAACAGAAAAACACACTGATAATAATATTTTTGTAGATACATAACTAAAACTTGTTCTCAAAATAAACTAACTAGCGAGTTAATAAATGAATACATAATTTGAGACAAGCTTTCCAGCCGTTTTTTAATTCTTGATTTGTATTTTTGTAAATTGTATTCTTGTATGTACTGAATTTTTACACGGAAAATAAAACCAACCAACCAACCAATTATCATAGAATTTATGATTATATTTTACAATCATAATTTATCGGAAGAGAATTCTAATTAGTTTCCCTAATGAAATATGTATATTTATTTCTACAATGGGAAAATGTGAGTGAGGATGCGGATGATAACTCCACATAACTGGAATTTAGAACAGTAATATTAGGCAAGCTAGCTCCCCTTCTAATTTCTTACGGCACTTATAAGATATTCCTTTGGGGTAGAATGATTGTCGGTAGACAGTTTGCCATGGATCACCGGGTAGATGGGTCCTTAACCTGTTGTAAGTCGTGTTTCCATCTTTCCATCATTTCTTACTAACGTATATGATAAATACCTTCTTGTGAGGAAAAATCGTTGATGGTGTTTAGCAGACCACTTTAGCCAAATAACGTATTATGCATATACTTCAGCACGTATTGTGCATTTTTATTATTATGTAAATTACATAATAAATATCTGCATATCTAGTATATGTGATCATGATTTTTGTTTCATTTTTTGCTTTGTTTGTATATGTTTTTAATAGTATTGTTGCAAAGGGGATTCGCTGTGTTTTATTGCAAACCACTGGCCTTTTAAAGCGATTTCCAAGGCAAAATCGTATTACATATTATATCTTTGTATTTCATGACATTAATATAAATTGAAGAAAATAATGAAATGAAACTTGCCTGATAAACGTGGAGAAACATGAGAGGGAGATCCTAATAATGATAATTAGAAAGAAATAACAAGAAACTATATACAACTACAATATATAACTACAATCAGAATATGTTTTACAGGTGCACTCTACAGGTTGTGCGATTTATTATGAAATCCATTGGTCTGTTCAAAAACAGTTATTAGACAATATATAAAACGACACACCGGCAATATAATAAGCGTATATTACATTTTTCATTTTCAATTTTGTTTTCCCGCGCATTAGAATAAATAAATCTTTACTATATAAACATTTAATTAAATATTGAACGATACATGCAAATGGTCACATGAAAAGATTCAAATTACAAAAGTGAGTCAGTGTTGTTAACAACGTATAGCAAAAATGGATAATAGATCAACATAAATTAAACACGAATATGATACATTTTCAAAAGTTAAATTACATCAGGGGCACACTTGTAGGAGATTCGATTGGTGCCCCCCCCCCGGATCAATCATTTAACCTCAAAGCATTTCTATAAACTTAC
Organism: Hemicentrotus pulcherrimus; assembly: GCA_003118195.1. Taxonomy (NCBI): domain Eukaryota; kingdom Metazoa; phylum Echinodermata; class Echinoidea; order Camarodonta; family Strongylocentrotidae; genus Hemicentrotus; species Hemicentrotus pulcherrimus. Next base: position 10,975 of record BEXV01006029.1, on the reverse strand, counting down.
GCGTTAGGGATAGACTCCGGGTCATCTACGTCTTCATCTAAAATTCTGACGTCATCCTTCAGCCAATAAAAATCCAGAGGTTCTGGGATCCCTGTGACATCACATCCAATCGCTACCGCATCTTTAGGAGCAGCACGGATGTCTGTCTGAGTGGGGTGCACTTCCGGGGCATCTGGGCCGTGGAAAAAGAATAAATTAAATGCAAGTCAACGATAATAATTCATTTAAAAAAAACTGCATAATTGGGATTGGAATCATAGTTCGGCAGTATTTGATTTAAGGAATGCATTTAAAGTTGGACGTATTATGCGATATCATGCTGCCATTTCATCTTTTGTTACCATACATGACATGAACTTTGATAAGGCTGGAAACGACAGTTGGTTGAGCCTTATTCAAACTGAACAGCAGAGGAGAGATCTATGAACATTACGATAAGTACTGTAATACAAATACACAGCAGAAAATAAGTTCTCATATTAGAATAAAGAACTACGGAACTCCAGAAAGTAATAATGATATATATGTACATGAATGTATGTATTTATATATGTCATTATCACAGCCCGTTATTCTTTCGCGCGCTTTGTTCTTTTAGCTTCGGCCTATACTATCTGATCTGTTCATTCTTGCGATTTACTCCCATGATTGCAAGACGGCAGGCTTTAGTAAGTATGTTTGTTTTCGTTGCTGCATATACTTACATGTAATAAACAATTTGCGAAGTGTGGCTGTGTAGCCCTATAAACAAAAGCGTACCAAGAAAGCACATTTATTAAAATCAGTAGGATACAAGGCATCGATAACAAGTAAATTCGTGTTAAGTCCCTATCTCCTAACCACTTCCACAATAAACAAATAACTGAAACATAAATACATCAACATACACGTTTTGCCAACAAAATTGGAATAACATTTTCTTACCTCTTAGTTTGTGAAACGAATGAGCCAATATGATTTATTCTTTATTGGGAAAGTTGTTATCTTCGTAAAACTCTATCAATCACTCTAACGTGATTGATCTGTATTGTTATGAGAAGATATAACTTTATCTATCAAGAATAAATCATACCGTTAATATCATTTCACGAAACTAAGAAGTAAGAAAAGTATATTCCAACTTTATTGGCAGAATGGTAAAATAGATAAATTAATTACATACATTGGACGACCAGTTCTACATCTGCGGTGTCTTTTCCAAACCGGTTTGTGGACTTGCACCTGTATATCCCACTCTGTGTTCTTGATACGTTAGTTAACCTTAAATCATCAAGCACTGTCTCATCTGAATAAGAATTAAGAAACGTGGAAATTGTAGAAATATCGTAAACCTCAATAAGTATATTAACAATATTGTATTTACCACATGACTGATCTAAATGCAATGATATCCCTACATGGAATTATGTTTTTATGGTTTAAGACAGTTTACAAAAATTTATTTAAACCACGAATCCTTATCATTTTACTGATCTTGTCGTTTGTATCATTTCACGATCTGCAATATTTTATTCTATGTATCTTTAAATGTGTTTTTGAATTGTGAACAATTCAGCAATTGGCTACTAATCCCGATTTGTATTGAACCATGAATAAATGAATAAATACATCAAATATTGCGGACAGAGCGTTCTTCGTGCCACTCTCACCTTTGACCTCACACAAACGAACGAACGCAAAACAGTAAAGAACTGCGCGAGTACACCAATTACCATACTTTGAATATTCATTGATATGTAGATTCGTAACACAGTGCTCAAGGCAGATGAAAAGTTTTCTTTACTCTTCCTCAAAATCCTAAAGCGTCATGTAAGAAACGATTTTAGATCGTTATCAGAATTCAACATATCTTTAAACACTCCAAAAACAAAAATTCCATATAGTAGTGGCAGCGGTGGGATGTAAAACGACGAAGTTTGCTCTAAAATCGTTAACAGATTGATAAATGATTCTCTGTTTTAAAAAAAAAAGAATATACGACTTATGTTTGAATCTATAAAAGAATAAGAAGAACGAGAGAAATAAATACCTTTTAGAGATAAGATCATGATTAAGAAAAAAATCCAGAGCTTTAGTAATCAAGTTGATTGAAGAAAAATCATAACTTCAGTATCTTTAATGTTGACAATTAAAAGAAAAGAAATTATGAAGAAGTCACATTCATTTCAGAGATACAATATAATATCGAAGAAATGGAACTCCGCTTACCTGCAAGTGACACATTTTCCATGACCTCTCCATTTCGATTTATTCTAGTCCAGTTTATGAATGGCACTGGTTCACCTCCTGAGTTGCAGCTTAGCGTGATGTTTTCAGTTTCGTTCACAGATATCTTACCCGGCTCCGCAGGGGTCCAATATGGCGCCTGCCTTGGTCCAATGGAATTGATACTGGCGGGGTCTTCGAATGAAAAGATATAGGGACACTCGCGTTACTTTCTACATGAATTTAGGAAATTATTAATATATCTTTTTACGTTACCTACCATTCATGAAACCTTTTATAAGGAAGGTCTTGGCTTTCCTTATCATATATATATATATATATATATTCCTTTTCCTTGTATGTTTTTGACATAATGTCTCTGTTTCTTTATTATACTGAAATATCAATACAGTGATATACCAACTATTTGTAAATAGATATATTTACACCAAAAAAAGCCAAACGTTCAATCAACATTTAGAAGGATCGAGAAGAAATATTAAATCAACATGGTATATTAATTAACAGCTTTAACAGCTTTAACCGTACAGCGTTTTAAAAGATTTGATCCATCATTTTGGAAAATGCTGTCAATCCTCAGCTAACTCAAATGTTGATTGAACATTCACAGTTTTGGAGTGTATGCAAATGTAATCACCAACTGTAATATCACAACCATTCATCCCATGTTTTTGTATGAGTTGCAAAAATGAAAACAAATATTTACATGTTTTCTCATCAACATCAAAACAAAATACAAACAAACAACAGCTACATGGCTACGCGATCAAAGACTAGAAGGAAAGAGTATGTGTCAAGAATTGATTAGGGTGGAGCCAAAGGGGCTAAGTGATTGCTTGAGTCGTGTTTGACACGGAAAAGAATCAATAACATATTCTATTTATCTTGACAGTAAATTTCTTTACATTTTGAGCATGATATCCAAAGATGATTCAATATATAATACATGACGAAGTCACCGTGTCTGAATATCAATGAACATCGCCTTTCCCTCGAGTATTGATGAAGTAAAGCATGAACAAAACTCAAACCATATTTCGTGCAGCAGGTCTAAAACGTGACCCTAAATCATAAATTGCTCAATGTTATTTAATATAATAAATAATTATCTCTGGACAGTGACCATAACCAGAGATTTTCTAAAAACTTGTGCAAATTAATCTTACTAAGGATGAAACGTCTTCATGGAGAGTAGAATGGTGTGATAAAATGACCAATTAAATTGGGCTTGCCCAGTTACAATTCAAAATCTGAAGAAAAACTTTCTTTTTCATCAGGTTTAATCCGGTCAAGTTTAACACATGAAATATTAACCATCTCATTATCCGTTTCATTGTGATACTGCTTCGTGTATTCTCATGGGGTTAATGAATTTTTAATCAGGATTCAGAAATGGGTCAGCTAGTGCAGGACACAGGCAAGAAACACCCATTTCTATTAAACTAAACTATCATTATCCGGTATAATAAATCACTTTAATACAAAATCAGGTCATTTTTTTTTCTTTATATTAAGTAAAAACCCATTTTGTGACAGAATGAAAAATAAAGCACCATTCATTATCAAAGATATAATCATAATAATGAGCATAATATACAGACTTTCAAGAATGATATAATACAGACGAAACTGGATTCTAAAATTTAATTATGAGAGTATATTTCAGGAAAAAGAGTATTTCACCAATGGAAAGCTTGATAAATACATTGTCGAAAAGAATAACTGCATATTAAAATATGGATTATCATTTGGGGTGTATGCATGGGCGATAATAAAAAAGGAAAAATAGATAGGCGGTATAAGCCCCAACTTCCATGCAATTTAAAAAAGAAAAGTTGGAAATTGCATGACTTTTTCAGTAAGTATATGTTTTAAACTATATAAAGTCAGGCAATGTCTCGATTGGAAGCAAAATATACGCCGCGCGACCTTCTCCTAATCGGGTATTAATGGAGGGACAACTATTCGCCGTTTGGCGGGAAAGATAATTGAATTTCATTATTCATAGCTGGCAGAATTAATTTCTACCATCAGTTCTGATGGGTGCACCTCGGGAATCGCCCTAGTGTTTTGGTCATGTACATTGTTGTTACAATATCATCACCCATACTTTATCTCTCGTTCCGTATTTAGAATTTGTCGTGTGTTTCCCCGGTGGTGCCACTTCATATTAACGTAGTGTAGAAATTTCGCGACAAAGGGATGACTTTCGGGGATCTTTGCAAATTTGGAAAAGCGTATTTTTGTTGTTTGTGTAGTTATTGCTGTGTTAAAAAGCAAGACATTTCACGAAAACGATAACGTAAATGAAAAACAAACCTGTCACTTGTATAACATCAAGCCAATTTTTCGAAAATGTGGTATTCTTTCAGTCTCTGTATATTCGTACTCAATAAGCGAAACAGTTAGGGTGTATTAAGAAGACATTTTGTACCCGTTTTAGGCAAAAATCGTTCTTCTGTAGTTGAAAATGTTGGATGAAAGCACCTAGAGAATTTCTTTAGTGTTAGAGTCATATAATATACACTGTTGTCACGATATCATCAGCCATGATTTATATATCATCGCTTATCTCGAAATGTCCTTTTTGTTTCATATTTCTTCTCACTTTTTTTTTGTTATGTGGTGTTTTAGGCAGTTGTCATTGCGCAACCATGTCAAAGAGTGTATAAAATTATTTCAATTGTGTAATTTGAATTGTTTAAATTTTCATTTAGATCTCTGTTTACGTGTGTATTAACAGACCTACCGGTAATCAGAAAACAGGGTTGAAACATCCTCATGTCTCCACCACTTACGCCTCTCCCCGCCTTCCCTCCCCTCCCCTCCCCTCCCCTCCTTCCCTCCCCTTTCCCTCCCTTCTTCTCAACCCTCTATCTCACCTCCCCTTCCTTGTCCTGTCATGAAGACTGAATGTAAGTATACTCACATTTAACGATGATAGTAAAAATCTCCTGTATTCTGCACTTCCCCACTCTGGCTTGACACGTGTAATTTAGTGGATCATTTCTGTGCGCAGAGAGAATTGTTAGGTTCGAGCTTTTGTTAAAAGCAGTGCTAACTTTCTGGTAATCGAGCGAATATTTTTCCGATATGGTTATACTTATAGGCTCCTCGTTTGCATATAAGGTAGTTACGCCGGCTAGAGAGAGAGANGGGGCAAAGAGAGAGAGGGGCAAAGAGAGAGAGGGGCAAAGAGAGAGAGGGAGAGAGGCAAAGATGGAGAGGGGCAAAGAGGGAGGGTGAGATGAAGAAAGAACAAAAGAAGGTAAAATGAAAACTGCAGTTTGATGTATGATGTATAGTGTATCATCTAAAAAATGGAAATCTTAGCAGCACTTTTATTTATGCACACACACACACACACACACACACAAGAAAACATCAATTCAAAAATATCTGATGTCAATTAAATTTTCTAACTTCGTTATCAATTCTATATTATATGTGTGAATATGTTTATTTTTATCAGCATAGACGAATTTTCTTTTCGTTAATAACTAGCAAAAAGCATAAGCGAATATCAATGGATTAATGCCTGGCCAAAGGACGTTAGTGCTGGGAGGGGATTCGAACCTTTAACCCTGGGATTGAGGGTCAAGTGAACGAAGCACCTCTATTCCTTAAACAACAATAAATAAGATTTTACTGTGGAAAACATAGTTATGCAGACTTAATTTTATATTTCAAATCAACTTACCATACCAATAGACGTTGAAGCTGGTACTGATATTTTCATAGATACATGGTAAAGTGATTGGAGTTCCTTCGGTTACACTTAAGATTTGGTGTTTAGGCTCTGCACCTGAAATTTTGAAAAAGGGGGCAGATGGGTTAAACCAGTGTTCAAGACCTATACCCTTAAGAATAAGGCTAAGGCATAGAATTATGAACAACGGGCCTCAACTTCAAGACGCGTATAAGGCCAAGGCTTTGCATCAACGCACCTCAAAACTGAAACTAAATATGGCATTTATCTCAACCAAACATTCACGTCCCTTTCTTTTGATTGATCGAATGATAGATTTTATTACCAACAATAACAATATAATGATATAATGTCTACAAAATGTTCATTAACATTATGTAAAGAAATATTTCAGAAACGAAAAAAAAAAAAAGCATATCATTTATCCCAATTTCATGATATACTTAGTGGGATATATTGATAAAATTGCTACCATAATAATGATGCTCATTGCTCAATAACTAGGTTTGCTTGAAATTTTTTTCTCCAGAGTTCTTCAGGGAATTGTATAAAACTTTGTGTTCGATATGCATACAAAGCATACTGTCCAATCTAAGAAAATGTTGCACAAACAAGACAGGTTAATAATGCAAACATTCTTCTTTTGAAATAGTTTGGATCATTTCCATCATAAATGCTTTAAATAACTAAAGGAAGAAGAATCTACTCACACTGGGGCTTAGCTGCTGCAAGATTCAGATGAAGACATACATGAGCGACCAAGATGTAAATTGACACAGCCATGGCAGCCGCCATCCTGAACACAGGGAAGCAAATATTACAGTGCAAATGTAGAGCAAATAAGAACGTACATACTACGTGAGATGTTTTAGGTTATCATCAATATATAGCTTCATAAAAGACAAGCCTAAATTATAATTATAGCTCTGAAAATATAAAGAATTTTAGTAAAATGAGCGAACTATAACTACAAAAAAGAGAAATGAACAAAAATCTCCTGACATTCAAGGCACATGCTATTAGAATATCTAAGAACACATTTATAGAGTAACCCCAAGATGCACGTACTTCTTATATCAAATAAAATGTTATAATCGTATAAACAATATATAAGAAATTATCTTTTGGTAGGCCTAAACTTACCGAGTGTGATTCTGCAGTTGACTAATATTTCAATATCACCTACTTCTCTTTCTGTATTAGCATTAGAAGATGACCATCCAAATATGAAGTTAATTGAATCCCACACTCAACCGGGGTATTCCTCGAAAGTGATACTGCTCAATATCGGATATAAGTTGTTACTAATGTTGCTCAATAGGTCAACAGTTGACTAATATTTCAATATCACTCACTTCTCTTTCTGTATCAGCATTCGAAGATTAACTTCCAAATATGAAGTTAATTGAATCCCACACTCAACCGGGGTATTCCTCGAAAGTGATACAGCACAAAAGCGGATACAAGTTTTTACTATAATGTTGCTCAATAGGTGTTCACAGTATCAAGAATCCGGCACGTACAAGGTTAAGCGAAGCGCGAAACCAGAAACACATTATTGTCGCCTGCATGAAGAAGATATATGCAATTATTTCCGTCCCAGTAGGTCCATACTTTGACAATGGGCCGTGAAATATGCTACTTAATTTCCAGGAACTATACAGTATAGCAATTGCTTATTTCAAAAAATTGGAGGCGCTCGCCCCAGCCTAAAGATGTACTAAAGATGCACTAAAAATGCACTAAAACTGGGATTGAGATCGAATCGATTATCTGAACTTCACAGGCGAGCTGGTGATGCGCGCTCTGACAATTCTCATTGGCGTATAATGGATTAACGTATATCATCTTAGCCCTCAACAGTGGCATATATATTATAGCTACGATCAGAAAACGGGACAAGGATACTGGGGTATGTAAGATATAACCCCCCTCCCACCCCCCGGCCATGGAAAAGCAAAAGGGGAAGAAGGGGCTGAGAGCTAAACAGAAAAGAAGAGAGAGAGAGAGAGAAAGAAAAAACAAATACGACAAATACAAAGCAGAGAGAATTAACGAACAAAAGATTTCGCATAAGATATGGATTTACTGAGAGGACGTTAGAAAAGGAGGAATTGGAACGGTAGAGTAGAAGAAGCAAGCTGCTTTACCGTTATGATACTCCTGAATATTAAAGGCAGACGTCATTAATAGACGATATACCATTAAGCATTTGACGATTATTTTGAAGAGTTAAAAAAAAAAAATCTTTTCCCATTTACTTACCAGAGAAAACCCACCACACAAGGCAAGTAACATCCTGAGCCCTTTCAAAGGTAAATCA